>JAYMFT010204906.1:1267-11609 GCA_038088735.1 Panulirus argus | reverse complement strand
TGGACATATGGAGAGAATGAGTGAGGAAAGGTTGACAAAGAGGATATATGTGTCAGAAGTGGAGGGAACAAGGAGAATTGGGAGAACAAATTGGAGATGGAAGGATGGAGTTCGCTGAGATTCACAGAGCCTGAAACACTGAGCACTGAAGGAAATTGTTTACCATTTATTATTATGGCACTTTACACTGAAACTCTGTTAGTTTCAGCATAAATATTGTATATTTCCACTCAAATATTTATTCAAGTCAATTAGGATAGAATACAACAGTTTTTTTAACTGAAAATCACTCAAAAAGCAATTACGGTAACATCTTTTGACAATGAAAGACAGCAATTCGATTGTTTTTATCATGATTTTTACACTTTACACTGTAATAACTATATTATTTCAGCAAAAATATTACAATTCTGTGAATGTATTATATCAAGCACAGTATAAATAGAATATCATTATAATATAAAAGTATTTTAACCAAAAACTATTGAAAAAATGAATAATATATCTTGAAAACTGTTAAGTTAGGCAAAGTCTTTTGTTTTCATCAAGTATTTTATCCAATGTTGCAATGAAAAACATCAAGTTTCAGCAAGACCACTATTAATTCAGGCACATTTTGGGTAAAATTTACTTGTGATGTAACAGTTTTTTAATTGAAAATGATTCGAAAAACACATACTGTCTAGCTGATATGGCAGAGCCCAGGTTGCGAAGGTTTTGCCTTTGAATCGCCCCTTCCCAAACAGCCTTTAATGTTACCGTATGGTGAAATTGTGTTTACAGTCTTAGTGTCTTAATTCTTAATTTCCAGAAATATGACAAGTTTGTATATAATACAATGTTTCAGTACTTTTAATTTACAAGTATTCATTTTTAAAAATACATAAGACACCAAACAAATACCCGCCAAAAAACAAACATACAGGGATTTCAGCCTAACGAAACTATTACCCATGTATAGGTCAACCCCCTAACTTTTTGCCTAAAAATTTGATCTTAAAAACTTGAACTATACACAAGTATATACGGTATTATTATTATAATTTTCTTTTCCTTGGCAACTGTTCATTGTTTTCTGCAAAAGCAAGGTAGCATCAGGAACAGATGAAGAAAAGGCTTCATTCACTAACATCCAACCTTTGGCTGTCATGTGTAATGATGTAATGTGCTGAAACCACAGACCCATTTCTACAACCAGGTCCCATGGACCTGTCTGTGGTTTCCCATGGCTGCTTCATTTGCCCTAGTTTTGTCCATTTAACAGCACGTTGCTCCCTGCATACCAGATGTACAGATGAAAGCATCTGTTTAAACAGTTTAAATTAAACTTTTGCCACTCTTTTTATGTTTTGATTCTTCAAAATACTTTTCCAAAATTTTCATTAATTCTAAATATGTTTATTCTGTTTTGTTAATGTTCATATGAAAATGGCTATAAGCCTTGGGTGATTCACTGGTCTACCCTTTTGCCCCTTTTGCACATAATGCTGCAGTGTATCACTGCTAATCATTTTTATTTTCACTTTTGTCACTGCTTCCTTGACTAATGACTCTAGCTTTTATGGACTTTCTTCATGGTTTCTTGGAGCTAATATTCTTTGCACTGGCACTGGGGAAGAATACCTACAACAAGAGTTTGCCCTAGGTAGGGAGAGCAATGATTTTTATTACTAGAGTCCCCTATTTAGGAATGGGTTATATTCCTGGACCATGGTCAAAAGATGAATCATTCAGAAGTTGAAAAATATAAAGAAAATATGGTAATGTGTGTACAGTTAGAGTAAGTACCTATACCTGCTTGTGATAATGTAGTAAATATTGTATTCTGAAGTAAAATAAAACATCAAATTAAGAAACATATAATGAAACCATGATATGAGTAGTTTCTTGGTTCATAAATATGCACATCAAAACAGGAATTATGTTGCATATTTGGGAGCTTGTTCATAAGAACAGGCGCTTGTAGGTTGGACATTTGAAAGTCAGGGACTTCCAGTTTTAGTTGTAGAGGTAGTACTTTTATTATTGTTATCATTATTATTATTATAATTTCTATGATAGAATCCTGGTGTTACTCAGGACATTTCTGAAGGCTTTACAAACCATGAGTGCACTACTTCGAGTAGCAGGGAAATTTAGACTCCTTTGATGAGACCATACTCCCAATGATACAGCTTCACCAACCTCCAACACGCAAAGGCCAGTAACACCGTCAATGGTCTCATGATCATATAATGGAAAATTCTAACTGATTTTACAACACTTAAAACTAAATTACTCTCTGGCCTTATTTACAGAGCTGATTATCAAAGAGAAAAGTTTCATGTGGAAAATGTAATGCTGTTAAACTGTAAATAAGACTAGCATTTCATTATGTATATTGTTGTAATAGGAGTTATACCTCCTCTTGTAATATCAGCATGTCTGGTCCATAAAGCTTTACTACTGAAGTTATCAACATGAAATTGAAAGTTAAATGCATTCTCACATGGTATGTTGCATACTACAGTTTGGTGACTGTGACCTTTGGCATCAAGGTCAAGTGACTGTCATATTAAGGAGTTTCTTTCTATGGCCCATACCTTTTTTTTACAAGCAAAGACACAATCAATATGTTACCTGGCATATGTGTATGTACTGTCATGTAGAAGTATGTTGCATATCATATTGATGTCACTTTGACCTTGGGTTTCAAGATCAAGTCCAAATTATTGTCAGTTTTATGGAATAAGAGTATTGCCAAAATTTTTACTAAAATTTTACATAAAACTTAAAACATCTGTCTACCATGTTAAATATTTTTTTGATCATTGTGTTCTTGGGTTTCGTGGTTAAATGACTGATTTATGAAGTTTATGTCTGAGCCATAATTTTTATACTACATGCACACCTTGATTAGCTTCCTAGATGCAGTCTCATCACCAGTCACTAATCAAAATGAGGACTAATCAAGGCAATTATAACATGGCTCCAATGGAGCTGCATACAAACAACACCTGTGCTCAGCACTAAGTGATATGTGAGAGCTTCATTTGGATATTAGGAATAACATAAATGATGATTGTGCAAACATAATACATAGTTTTAAAACTGAACAGACA
The DNA here is from genome assembly GCA_038088735.1 of Panulirus argus. NCBI lineage: Eukaryota > Metazoa > Arthropoda > Malacostraca > Decapoda > Palinuridae > Panulirus > Panulirus argus. The sequence goes on along the minus strand of JAYMFT010204906.1, from coordinate 8,508 downwards.
ATAAACAATTCTAATAAGGAAAACAAAACAAATATATAATGACAAAGTATGGGACAATACTCACCAGTGCACTTGGTTGGATCATAGTACAATAACCCCTGTCTGTATGCCTTATTACCTGCATTTTCACATCCAAACCATTGCTGTTCCTGAAATGCTTGCTCACATTACCAACCTTATCACCAGCAAGCCTTTTTCTAGACATTATGGATCTCTTGCACACACAAAAGTCTGCAAAGAACGAGAAATAAATCTACCATGGTGCTGTAAACACTAATGTGAGTTAGCTCATCATACCCCCCCTTTTTTTTTATACTTGTTTGCTGTTTCCTGCATTAGCATTGTAGCACCAGAAACGATGAAGAAATACCACATTTGCTCACAGCCATTCTCTATAGTTGTCACCATGCCCTATACCATGCATTTTCACATATAAATTGTTGCTTTTCCGTGAATGCTTACCCACATTACCAACAATAATACCTGCAGGCCTTTTTTCAGACGTTATGGGTCTCTTGTGCAATAGGAGGTAGGCATAAACATGACAAATAAATCCAACACAGTGTTGTAAACAAATGTAAGGCACTTCCTGATGCCCTTATCTTTTACTTCTGGGTCTCTTGTGCACACAATTGTAAGCAAAATATGATACAAAAATGACCATACCACAGTAAATAAGGCCACCAGGGGTGCACTCAATATTGGCAGCCTGAGGCACTGATTGGCTGAACACTAATCAACACATGGTCTTTCCACTGATAAGTGCACAGCTCAGACTAAAGAAGAGACTGATATTTGTCACTTGTTCATGTGCAGGACTTTTGAGGTTTGACTTTTTTTTTTTTTTTTTTAAGAAAAAATGCTAAACGAAGCAGCAGCAACTAAGGTATGCCTGTAATGTAAATATTAACATGAATTTAGGACCATATATATATATATTGTCAGGTGAAGATGAGTTGCATACTACAGTGAGGTCACTGTTTAGGTTTCAAGGTCAAATATCATGAAATCCTGAAAATATCTGCATGAGACTTGGAACATTTGTACATTGCCATGTGAAGTTAGTTATGCACCATGCTGAGGTCACTGTAATTGGGTTTCAAAATCACAGGCAAGTAATTATCAGTTTTAATGAAACAGCCTCTCTCAGCAGTAATTCTTTACAGTTATGATAACCTGAGGACCCCTTTCAAAAAGGTTTTAGGTGTTACCCCAGGACCCCTTTTCCAGGGGCCCCTACAGTTCAAAGGCTGCACTATACTCAGTTGCAGGGACAGGATGGACTCCTGTGATGTGAGAAGTTCTTTGGTGAGGCTGTGCTCTGTTCTGTCAGCTGACAATGATAAAGACTGACCAAAGATGACTTTTCAATGACAATAAAACCTCAAGCAAGTGGAGTCCAGTAACATTTAACACAGTACTATGAGATGTAATTTCTTCAATTTCAGTAGCAAAAACACAATGTAGAGTTTTTTTAGGCCTAAGGCTTACCTTTTTTTCACTGAGATGGTAACTGATTTTAGATGTGGCTGCAATTACTCATGCTTGAAAAATCTTCATAAGACCTCTACACCAATAAAATGCAATAAATTGAAATTATCAATAAAGCCATCATGTTGATATGCTTATAATGCATCTACAATCTGTAAGTAAGGATTTTACGGCCTATTATATGTCAGTTTTATAAAATCAAAGGCTCAATACAGAATAACAATGAAAATTTCATAATGGTTATACAATGGTTGTCATCTTCATCCATTTAATTAACTGTCATGGTTCACACACTAACTTGGATTGCTTAACATAAAACATAGTGCATTCTCATGTGAACACTGATTGTTTAATATGAAATATAGAACATATTGTATTCTCATGTAAAGGTTTGCACCATTCTCAGTTCAGGTAACTGTGACCTGGGTTTAAAGGTTATTGTACAGGGATTATCACTTTTGTAGATTGAGTCTGTCCAAATGTGCACTATCATATGGTGTTGTGTATACCATAATGAGGTCACTCTGACCTTTGGTGTCAAAGTCATGGTCACATGATTGTCAAATTCATGGAATTTGTTTCTATGGCCGTGTGTAAATATGTAGCTTATTAACAGTTGTTAAAGGAGAGATATATGTTTTTAATCTACAAAAACAACTTCCCAGTTAAGTTTGTACGTTGCCAAGAAATTAGTGGAAGAAAGGGTGATAAAGGTATTTATGTATTACAGTTCACATGATGTATAGAAATATTTATATATTTATATATATGTATAATGAATAAATCTAACTCTTTTTAGTTGATGTTTTAATAGGAACTCCCATTTTTGTTATTATATAAAAGAAGAAGAGAACCATTTTCAAGGAGCATTTCTTTGTTTAATTTAATTGCTGGTGACGGTTCTCTGTTTTCACCAATTTAGTTTATAATAACTGTGAACTAAAAAAAAATATATATATCTTTTAGATGAGCAAGGGAGATCAGAGAGCCCTGCACTCATTAGGAATATGGTTGTCCCTATTTAAATTCAGGGTTGTGTTCCCAGAAAAGGTCAGACTAAGCAAATTTGGTTTAAAAAGATATGTTTCCATTCTAAAAAAGATGAAAATGTTCCCAACTGACACCAAAGTCCCCTTTTGATGATGATCCTGCACCATATCAAGTTTTCATACATATATTGATAACAGCAAAATACTGTAGATGTTACAGAAGGAACTTCATAACTAATTCACCAATACATTGTTGTTATCTCCATGAGGATAGCCTAACATCAGGCAGGTGCAGGAAATTACAAAACTGCATGAGGAGAGGGAGCCGTGTTGTCTAGGTAGAAGAAGGGTTACATCAAGTAGAGAAGAGAGCCACCCAGGTGAGCTACGAGAGATACTGCTACAGCAATCCACATTAACAGGGCACAAGTGCATGCTGGCAGGAGTACAGGATACATTAGTACTGCTAAGGACTAAGGAAGAATACTTCTAAATATTAAAAGTTTACTGTTTTGCCAAGTGCTCATCTCTAAAAAAAAAAAGCTTCCTATAAACACAAATGCTTTCAATCTGTAAACTATGCTCCAGGTTGAATTCATATCAATACTTTCCTATCTTGTTCAGTGCTGAGACAGTTTCTCCATTTTAAAGGCTCGGTATCTCAGGCTTCTTCAAAGTAGGATCTTCATTTGGACACTCTGAGAGAGCCATTACCAATAATAATATGACTTGTGAGGTGTTGAAAACCCATCCCAGTCAGGTTATCACTCACATAAAGGGTGTGTGTGTGTGTGTGTGTGTGTGATGATGCCAGTATGTCTTGCTTCCAGTAAGAATATGGGCCTTTTCTTTCTGGAACAACTTCTTAGGGCCAAAGATTAGTTACTGGTATAGGAAAATTATCGCCTGGAACAAAAACATTGAAAATATCACCAAACACGAAGACAGCAAGTGCGTGTTGCATCCATCCACATCCAGTACCAAGGGCTAACTGAAGCAGCAAATAATGTCACCTGACTTCTAAGACTGTACTCTGCTGCATAATATACAATAACTTCACCATAATTGTGACTAATAGGATTTGTTCTGCAAATCAAACCTAATGCATAAAAGCCTTACTTTAAATGGTAAACATTGGATTATCTTTTTTTTTTGTGCATGTGTATATTTAAACTTTAATTTTGTGATCATTTTTTTTGCATTTCCTGGTTCTCTTTGGACTTTTCAGGAAAATTTTTATCAACTTGATTGAGGCAGTTCAGATTTTTTCTTAATACACACTCATGCACCAATTTGCTAGACCTCAGAGAACTACTTTGTTGAATCCAAACTAGAAAATCAATGACGAAACAGCACATGGAAAACAGAGTGCAGAACTTCAAAAAGTCATGCATCATGTTAGCAGGAGTGTTAAATGTATGGGCATTCAGATTTATATATTGCACTGAAACTCTTCTACCTATAACAGGTAAAAGATTTTCCACATCGCAAATATTTTATGCAGTTATAGACTATTCTTCCTAATATTTGATCTTGAATTAATGTTATTGTGCATTTTAAAAAGAAATCCTATAATGATTTTCGTGCCTTTTCATTTCATCCTTCCACACAGGTCCAAACTTAATTTTCTTGTTTTAGAGCTTACTACAAGGAATCAGACTTTTCAATATATGTGGTAACAAGCTCAGAATTGTGCAAATAAAAATCATAAAACTTGTAAGTTAATACAGTAGGTATTACCTCCTTTTCATGGTGTTGTTTCATCATAAATGTTTTATCAAATTTAACTTCTTTTTTTTTTTTTGTGTGTGTAATTACCTATTTGTATTGTAAAAGAAGGGTTTTACACTTGTAAAGTCCTATCTCTTGAACATTCTCTTCTGTCAAACAACTTCTTAAATCTATGTATGCTATGTCTGTTAACCATGTCTTCAGGAATTATATTCCATTCATTCACCACTCTTATATGAATATATAAGTACTTCCTCACATCTTTTTAGCAAGTTTCTTGCTCAATTTCATGTTATGTCCTCTAGTTGTTTTAGCACTACATCTTTTGAAGAACTGTTTACTGTCTACATCAGGGGTTCCTACTCTTTTTGTTCTTCTGTACTCCAGGTTCCCATGTACCCCTAAAAATTAAGGATCAAAAATTGATGACATTATACTGATTTCATCTCATTTTATGGTGAAATCTGAAAGAGACTACAGTATATAAGGATTTTATACTGATTTGTAATGAGCATGTTCTATATTGGTTATGTTCTACATTACTCATGGTGTACACTGTACAGCAGTGTACACCATGGTTATACTCTCAGACCTCTATGTACCCCTTTAGAAGTGCAAATGTACCCCTGGGGGTACATGTACCCCAGGTTGGGAACCCCTGGTCTACATCATCGATTTGTTTTAAAAACTGAAAGGTCGTGATTAGGTCACTCCCAGCTGTATTCTCTTCCATGGTGGGTAAATCTAAAGCCTCTGGCATTTCTGTGTAACTCAGCTCTCTTAATTCTGGTACCATCTTTGTTGCTCTCCTGTGGTCCTTCTCTATTACTTCTTTGCACTTCTTTACGTGTGGTAACCAAGCCAGAGAAGCATATTCTAGTTTTGGCCTTACATATGTATGATGTGTACAGCTTGCTGAATAATTCCTTACCCAAGAACTTTGAATGCTATTCTGATATCAACTTGTTGGTCTCCTTGACTACTCTCCTATGATGGGACTCTGACAACTGGTTAGGGACAATTTCATCTCCCATGTCTTTCTTGCACACAGATTCTTTTAACTAGTTTCTTACTAGATGATAAGTATATCGAGGCCTTCTTTCATTGAGACCCATCTGCATTACTTTACATTTACTTGGATTAAACTTCATCAACCATGTATCAGACTAACTTCAGTGTTTGTCAAGGTCCCCTTGTAAGATGATGCAATCCTCCACACTTTTCACATCCTTCAAGACCTTTGCATCATCTGCAAACATATTCAAGTAGGAATTCATACCTTGAGGCAAGTCATTCACATATATCATGAAGAGTAATGGTCCCAGAACAGAACCCTGTAGTACTCTACTGGTAACCTCAACCCATTTTAAGAAGACTCCTTTGACAAGCATTCTTTGTTCCCTTCCACTTAAATAATCGAAGGAGTTTTCCCCTTACTTCTACCTGGTGATCCAGTTTCTTAATCAACCTCCAAGTAACAATAATTTTCTTATATAGAAGCAGAAGCAACAATGGACTGACAATTTCTCATATATTTCTCATTACTGAAGCAGTAACTACATCCATGATTTAGACAAAGGGTACTGATTCAAAAGTAAAAGTAAGCAATTACTAAAGGATTTATCAAAACTTTGCCACAGTTTTTGAAGCTGAATGTAAAGGGGATTACAAGAACATTAAGGCCATTTTGTCAACAAAGAGAAAAGAGGCATCACTATAAAAAAATCACAATCTCTTAGCCTCTTGCACAAATGTGTTATTATGACAAATGAAACCAGCAAATTGCTTAAAAGATGTTAGAGAAAACAGATTTCTGTGTTAAGCTTTATTCATCTATTGTAATACAATTAGAAGATAACAAGGCAAGACTTAAAATTACGATATCAACCTTTTATATATATACAGTAATTACATCTTGTGCATTCTTCATCCCTCCTATGCAGGGCCTCCTCTCTGAAAAGGCAATTGTGAGAAATTCAGAATTTTTACAAAGGCTTCACAAAAAAGTTCCATGTATGTATGTACTGTAATAATATGCATTCAGACATGTAAAACACAAAAACGTCCAAAAACCACTTTGAACTGATCCTAAAACAGCTGTAAGGCATGCCTAGCAAACTGTGTTGGGAGTCCTAGGCATCATAACATTGGTACTTTGTTAGGTACCTGCTCTCTTGCTATTTAGTTCTAGCTTGCTAGTCAAATCACCTGGTCTTTTGGTTTATTTCATCTTAACAGATTTCAAGGACAATTGGGCTGCACACATTTCATTCCAATACAAATATTTAAGACACTTCGTTTTGAGCTTTTGCACATAGTTGCAAAATGTTAATGGTGCCAATGAGTCTACAAAATCTCACTTGATCTAATCTAGTATTTACTTTTACTGTATTCACATTGTTAGGTGATTAATGTAGTCTTCATCCAGCCAATACTGATGCTGCATATTTCTGTCCACCCAATCATCATAATAGTATGGTATCCAATTAACTATACTAAGGCATGATGTTACCAGACTCTGCCTGCTCAAGATTACATCCCAAATGAAAAGTCAACTCTGACAAGGCTGTGTCACTGTCAATTGATGAAATGAATACAATCTCATCAAAGAACTTCTTGCTTCGAAGGAGTCCCTCCTGCCCCTGCTACTGAGTGTAGCACAGCCTTGGAGCTGTAGGAGCCCCTGGAAAAACAGTAATGAGTAACGCCAAGGCCCTTTCAGCAAGGGATCCTGGGGACTAGAGGGACTCGACATTCCTTAAATCTACTTTCTTTAATCTAATACTCCTCATACAATTAGCCATAAAGCAGTGAAATAAATCTAATAGTGCTTATAACAGGTTATGATTACCCAATAGGGTACAATGCAATTACATAAAGATGAAGAACTATTTCAAATGGACAATGAGAAGAGTTATAGTACCACTACCAACAATTCAAAGTCTAGATAACATGTCAGAGAGAGAGAGAGAGAGAGAGAGAGAGAGAGAGAATGCCCACACAGACCCAAAATCCAATTAATGTAGTTTG
>JAYMFT010204895.1:0-11610 GCA_038088735.1 Panulirus argus | reverse complement strand
ATATATATATATATATATATATATATATATATATATATATATATATATATATATATATATATATATATATGACCATCTATATTTCTGTATGCAAATCTACAATTCTGCTTATGTATTCAAATGATTCATGTTATTCTACTTATATATTTTTCTTGCTAAATGTGCTGTTGATAGCGTGTGATTACCGGAGTTATTAGCTGTAATTTGCGAAAAATGGTTCATTTGGAGCGTAAGCAGAGGTGATGTTCCGGATGCGATTGGCGCCCACGGGCTGCTAGCTCTTGCATAAAGCCTTGCAACAGCAGATAGGGAAGGCTTCATTTGTCGTCCTTTGCCTCGCCCAAGTCACCCCGGTCTTCCAGCGTCAGTCCATGTGGACCATGGGCGCCTGCTGACGGAGGCTGTACCGCCAGCCGTTAGAGTTAGGTGTCCCCTAGTGTGTGTGTGTGTGTGCCAATCCAGATAGGGTGATCTAGTGATCTTCTGGGGTGTGTACCAGTCTGGGGAAGGAGGGTTATTGGTCTCATGGGGTATGTACCATCCTGGGGGGAGAGATGGGTGGGTCAATGGTCATATGGCGCATGGGGCAAATGTGCTGGCGATGTCAGCTAAGACAGCTAGCAAGTCGGGCGTGGGAGGTAAGTCACAGTGTGGGTTACTTTGTGTTTGTCCTGTACCTCAAGTGTTGTGGCTTAAGGGGAGGGGGTATGGTCGCTCTGGGGAGAGTCTGGAGGTGTTCAGGAATGGTGGGGGGGGGGGGGTGTCTGGGGGAACAGTTGTTAATGTGAAAATGGCAACGAAGGAAAAGGTGATTATTGTCATGATGGCAACGATGCTGACTGGCCTCGAGAATCGTCGTTTTTATGAAGTCTTTTGAGGCTAATCCGACCTTTCATGGCAGCCAATATCTCGCTTGGGTTCAGATGTTATCTTTACCCGTGGGTGGCGGGGCTGGGGTCAACAGGGTGATACCAAGTCGCTTCTCGGACTGGCCTAGTTTTCTGATGGCAAGATAACACCGCCATTTCGGAGAGGGGGTCATACTACAGCCGTGTCTGTGTTGCAAGGAGCCATTACTGCAGGAAGCGAACGTCCGTGGCGACTGGTGGTGCTGGTGGAGGTGTTGGTGTTGGTGGTGGAGGTGTAGGTGTTGGTGGTGGAGGTGTTGGAAGGTTGTTGTTGGTGGTGGTGGTGGGTGTGGTAGCGGCCGTGTGACCCGGAGAAGGCTGTTAATTCCTGGGTCAGGGCGGGAGACGACGTGTCGGCCACCAGGCGACTAACCAGCTATCTTGCCGGGTCTCCAACCGTTATCCTGGTAGAGATGGGGAGCGTTGTAAAACATACACACACACACACACACACACACACACACATTGGTTGGCGTTACTGACCATGAGTCGACATAGGTAGATAAATAACCACGACATAACGACCCTCTCAGTAAGGATTACGATCAAATTATGGAGTCCTGTTGCCAGGAAGTACTGAACCCATGCAGTGTGGACAAAGTTGTCCATAAGTTTTGCCCGTTGCTTGAGGTGCCCAAGTTTCGTAGGTGTGTAGGTAGGTCCCTGAGCCTGGGAGGGAGCGTGTGACAGGAGGAAGTTGAGGACTGATATGAGTAAAAGTAAGGTTATCAAGTTTAACATGGGAGGTGCCGGTCGGGGGAAGTGTGTTTGAGTATAGGGAACTTGTGGGGCGAGTGATGTTGCTTTACATGCCTGAGAATGAACATGCTAGCGCGCTTGGGAATGTGTGTAGAGAGAGAGAGAGAGAGAGAGAGAGAGGTCACTGCTATATGAAGACAAAAATGGGTATGTTCGATTGTTTAGTGGTCCCGACGGTGTTGTGTGGATGCGAGAAGTGGGCCCTGCGTGAAGTGCAGAAGGGGAGGAATGTGTTGGAAAAAAAATGTTAGAGAACATATAAATGTGTGTGTATGTATGTGTGTGCACATATAAATTGTAAACCTGAGTTATTAAAGCGAGTGTGGCGCCAAAGGGAGGGGGATGGGAAGGGTCCTCACAGTTACTTCCACTCAATTTGTTTTGTTTACACGCGAGGGCGTATTCCCGGCCGGTCAGCGACGACAAAACAATGTTTTATTTACACTGTTAAGAGCCTTGTGCACTGCGGCCTCGATGCACCAGCTGGGACGGTCAGGCCTCGATGCACCAGCTGGGACGGTCAGGCCTCGATGCACCAGCTGGGACGGTCAAGCCTCGATGCACCAGCTGGGACGGTCAGGCCTCGATGCACCAGCTGGGATGGTCAGGCCTCGACGCACCAGCTGGGACGGTCAGGCCTCGATGCACCAGCTGGGACGGTCAGGCCTTGATGCCCCAGCAGCTCTGTGGTACCTGGTCATCACTCACACGAAAATTAAGATTAATCAAAATATTTTCTTGCCATAATGTCAACTCCTCCTTTTAAAGAACAAAATCATTAATTCAAGAACTAGAACAAATGTTCCGTGAGACAGACATAGGAACAATTAGGTCCCCTTCTATGGACGTATCAGATTTGATATTCAATTACAAATCACGGGATTACTTTAAACTTTTTACCCTCGAATTACTTTCACGATTATATTCACAAATCTCCGAGCCCACAGTTGTTTACCGTTTCAGAAATCAGGATCTGGTGCCCTGCAATTTCAACCTCCAACCCTGCAAATAAATTCTGGTGCCCGACTGTAATGTGAGTTATATTAGCAATAGAAGCTGAGTTAGTGAGAAACTTGGCTGATCTTTTCGACCAGTCCGCCTCATAACCCGTCCAAACCCCTGTTATTGATATGAGAACAATGTCATGAACAGAATCATAGACTCAAAGACTCATATTTAGTCGGGGATAGAGGACGGTCATTGTGAGCTGGACATTAGATGTTTAGAATCCTTGCATAGCCAGTCAGTCCATTTTGGATTACCATGTAACAATAATCTAAATCTCTTCACACACACACACAAACGACGTGTAGTTACGAGTACACTAGTCTACCAGTAATAGCATAACACATCCCTCACTACTCTGAATTACTTCGTAGTTGTGTCTCAACCAATTTCAGATAATGAAAATGATCTTTGAAAATATTCTGTAATATTTAAGCGATCTTTTGCCAGCTTTTCTGGATTCCATCTATCATCCTAACGACTTTAAAAGGTTTAGGAAATTGAGTGTGAATAAACCGCCAGTCGCTGAATCGAGTCATGGAAGGTACACTGTCTGAGCAAAGCGTTTATTGCCGTAACGACCTCTGGGAATTCTTAGATGCTGAGTGCATACTGGAATATCCGCCACTAATTGTGCGGAAATTTGCTGCGAGATTGGCCGGCTAAATGATGCCTTCGACAAATGCAACGTACAAATGAAAAATCATTTTACGGCCAATGTATCTGTTTGAGTCCTGTCATTTAAGGTGGATCACCGATGTCTTGCGACGGTGTAACCCGTTAATTATAGGGAAACTGAACGTAGATATAAAGTACATGAATAGAATTATTACCAGGTCTGTGTTTATGTGACACAGCCGCTTTAGATATCTGAAGTCTGGCTGTCAATGGACTTCGGACTGAGGCAAAGAACATTAAAACCTCCAGATTTCTAAAACAATAGTGCAATATCAAATGAAATAAAGTGATTACTATCTGTATATCCTTCAGGCATGAATATGTTCAAGTGGGGAAACTCTAGCATATGCGTACTAAATGCTGACATGGTTTAAAGCTGTCTCTAAATCTCTGATTTCTTAAATTTCCCCCAAACAACGCTCGACCATACTCGTAAGCTAAGCTGACCTCAACAACTTTAAAAAATCTTTACACCCTAACGTACCCCCACAACAAAAAAGCACTGCAAATTATACCTCATTAAGGCTAACACTGTGTAATAGGTAAAGTAAATGACGAATTGAGTTTACGAATTACCTAACCAGATCTAATTAGCTTGAAGCGAGCTTTGGTACAGCAGACAATTCTTGGCTTCCCGGGAGAACCTGATGTGTAAACGAAGCTCATGTTCTCACAGGGAAATAAAGGTGTTTGCTCTCTGATGCAATACTCAGGTGATGTAATTCAAACTGATTCAGATACTTCATTTTGAGCCGGAGTGACATACAAAGACATGAGATCAAAGAGTTCTAATCGACTCGACATACATACCTCAGACACAAAGTGATATATAAAGCAATTCAATCTGATTTAAAAAAGCGAAATCTGATATCTATGACTACCTTATGATTTCCAGTACCTTCCATCGGCGAACGAAAAGATCTATAATTGCATTAAACATAAGTGAAAAGTACTTAGTATAAGAACGGTAAGTTGATTAGTAATTTTGAGAAACAGAAATTTTTTGTTGCGATGGACGCTTTTAGCCACCAGGTGCAGGAAGCATGTGGCCCCCTCACTCAAAGAACGTAAGATCAATTGAATCATATATATATATGCAAACTGAACGTCGCAAGGTTTTATAACTGTTAAGATATAGGGCTATTCAAGAACAGAGGCTTATATGATATATACTCATTTTCCATCACTGATCGTTGTCGCATTCGTATGTCGCCATATGATAGCATATGACCCTCTCTTGGTGTCTCTTCACATAAGCCTCTTACCCCAAGCTCTCTCATTCTCAAGTGCCGCTTCTCTTTCCCTAAATTCCTTCTCAAATTCAGATTTTCACCCTCGCCTCCACCATGACATGTTCACTCACCCCACCAGAGTATGAGCGGAGGCAACAAAAGTGTGAATGATTGTTACCGTGATTGTGAGAGGGTGGAAGATGATAGTGAGTAGGTGGAGGATGATAGTGAGTAGGTGGAGGATGATAGTGAGCTGGTGGGAGATGATAGTGAGCATAGGGCAGGTGTTGACAGTGAAGGTCAGGAGCCGAGAATGGACCTCACTACTTTAGTTACTACACTCAGCCTCCTTCTCTCAGTCCCACGTAAAGATGTCCTTCCGGGACCTATCTCTCTCTCTCTCAGCTCTACCCAGCAACCTCAGTGTCTCGTCCCAGTTTCTCTCTGCCCTCCCCAAGTCTCTCTCAGCCCTTCTGAGTGTCTCTATCAGAACTCCCAAGCTGTCATAGTAATTTGAGGAGCTCTCTCATAGCCTCTCTCAGCTCTCCCCAGCTGCCGTTGTGTCTCGTCCCAGCTTCTCTTAGCCCTCTCTCGAGTCTCTCTCAGTCACCAGTGCTCTCAAACTAGCCTCAGTATCTCTGTCCACTCAGACACAGAAAATAATTTTCTCTCTAAAGAAAAAGTAAAGCACAGATTTTAATTAGACCTAACAGAAGTCTACAGACTGGATTCGACAGCATACCATACAAAAAGCAGCTGTCAGCTCTTATCAAAACAGCCTACTGCTGACAGTGCTTTTGGCTATTGATAGCTATGATATGCTGCTGACAGTCTGCCCTGCTTGCTGATGGGTCTATCTATCTATTGCTGACGATGCAAATTTAAGGTAATCAAGGTAACCCACAGAATAACGCTGTGGGTATTTAATCTACCACAAACTATGATCGCAACTGTTCAGTGGAGTCTGACTGAAATATTTAGTAGTGGGGTTTTTACATCATCGGAGTAAATGTTTGTTTTACCATTGGTCACTTTCGGACAGTGGCTCTTATATATAAAAATGATGTAGTGTTGTATCTAAAAGTAAATTTGACCAGCAGGAATAATCACTGAAGATAAATACCACTGAACTGATGCTGTATCAATGTATATATATATATATATATATTTCTTTTTTCCTTATTCATGCTCCTCGTTTCCTGTGTTTGCGAGGCAGCGCCAGGAACAGAGGAATGGAATGCCCTCATTCGCGCACACACGCTCCCTGAATATCATTCATAACGCACCTAAATCAGAGTCCTTTATCGACAAGAATTTGTGTGTATATTTGCTGCTCATTCACGGCTGAGCTGTAGCACTTACATGCGCCAGATTTTGGATGTAGGTACTTCAGAATCTGGACCAGGCTCTCAGGTACCGGTTCTTGGCCTTGATGTGTTTGTGGATTTCTCTCTTACTCTTTCACTACTGTACCGTCAACGCACTCAGGGGTCCCGATTTTAAGAGTACGTACTTCAGAATCTGAGTGAGGTTTTCAGCTACGGTTTCGAGGCCTCCAAAGGCCGTTCTTAAGGAAACCTTAGAGATCAGACTTAGTTCTCTGCACTCATTCAAAGTAGGCGACCTGCCAGCTCCATATCATAACGAAGGCACTACAGGATCAAAGGCAAGATCTAAGGGTACCAGAGCTTGGCCTTTAAGGCCATTGAAGACCATATTTCAATTCGATATAAAACTTTCTCTTTTAAAAAGGCTTAATTTTCCGGGTACTTCAGCTAGTAATGTATATACAAAAATTCTTTTTTTACGGTTCAACAATTCTCTTGTTTCGAAACCAACGGAAATATTGTTAGAATAAAAGACACCAGTTTTGTCACGTCTCTATTGATTCTTACCTCCAAGATGACAAGATGAGGACGAGTGAGTGATTGAGTGGAGGGGGCCAGGGAGGAGGTGGATGAGTGGAGGTGCGCCCGACGGTCCAGGGTCCTGTGGTGCTGGAGGTGGAGTGTGGAGGGTCACAGTGGCTCTGGGGTATGGGTGGAGGTCCTGTGGTGCTGGAGGTGGAGTGTGGAGGCCAACGTGGCTCGGAGAGTCACTCACCTTACCAGTGAGTAGATAAGACAAAATAAAAAGAAGAGTAGGTGGTGAAGAACGTATGGAAATCAAACAAAGGCAATGATGATGATGATGATGAAGACGAGAAGATAAAAGAAAGAGAAAAAAGACAGACGGATTTAGCATATGGAGTGTGGAGGGAGGAGGAAGAGAAGTCGTTACCTGGGGAGCGTGAAAGAGAAAAAGAAGAGAGACAACGTGGAAGTCAACGGTTGGGAAAATAGTGGGCAACATATTGGTCGAGGACTTGTGGTACGATCTCCGGGATAGACAGGCTCGTGGACACAGGAATAAAAGAACAGTTGAAGGGAGTGGAGGAAAGGGGAAGGCCTCATATCTATATTCCATCACCGAATTGTTAAAAATACCTCCAAAAATTCTGTGGAAAGAGCAGGAAAAAAAAGATTATCAAGCTGGTCTTCGTAGAGGCGAATACTCTACCTTTAAGTCAGCAACTCTACTAAAGAACAGCTACAGGAAGGTTCAGGTTGGTCGTGACTCCCAGACTGTGCAACAAATCTCAGAAACATCTCAGTGGCTTTAGAAGTAAGACCCTTGTCAAGTACACAGACCTACAACGAAAGAGGGGCACAGACTCAGACAAATCTCAGCGGGTTTAAGAAATAAAGCCCGACTTTAGTACACAGACCCACAGTGAAGAAGGAGGGACACAGAACGTTGATATTTCTGTGTGTGAGTTTCTTTGGCTGGACTACGTACATCCTGGCGTGTGCTCGCCTGGCCTGTCTGCACTATCCAGCCTGCGGAGCTGCTTGGCTTGGCTTGGCCTTCCTGCCTGCCAGCCGGGACACGAAGCTATATGACTTGCTATAAAGGTGGAGTATCACACCCATGGGACGCTCTCCCCTTGTCCCTGCAGCAGGTGTGGGGTCAGCACTAAAGGACTGCCAGCACCATGGGTGAATGTAGACAATGGAGGCCACAGGCCACCAACACCGTTATATGTATATGTGGCACGTCCGGGCGTCATGGGAGGAGAAGGAGGAGGAAGAGGGAGGCGTGGAGTGGCCAAGAGAACGCCAGCGGCATCGCCTGTAAACAGAAGACACGAGACGGAATAAAGACCAGAAACTCTTTTGTTTTCCTTCATAACACTCTCTGTGTAGGATCGGATTGCGTGTGTTTTATCTCTCTTGTTATCATCGACCACCATCGGCTGCCAACATTCTTCACTACAAGGTATTCCAGTCTCGGCCGCATTTAGTAAACTATATAACGACATGACGCTGTACTTGACGGATTGAGACTCCAGTACACTTAATATAACCTACTCTGAATTGCATAACTTTTAGTAAAGTGGCTGTGTGCTCCTCTATTCTTTCCTTCTACGCACGGGAATGCTTGCGCAAGTACGTCTAAGTAATTGCTCCACTCTGCTCAGGTCTTCCATATTTAATGTAATATTCTCTGAAATTGCCTCCCATCTACGGATGGCATACAGACCCTGTGCCAACACCACAGATGTATGTATGTATGCACGCTTCTTTTTGTGTAGGGTTTGCGCCGCTGTGTTCCTTGTGTCAGTGTGGCCCGTGCGTCGCTGTGGGCCTTGTGTCTGTGTGGCCCTTGCGTCTATGTGTCACCCTTGCGTCTGTGTGGGCCTTGCGTCTCTGTGGGCCTTGCTTCCTCGTAATTGAAGTGTCCGTCCTAACTGGACGCCTCACAACGGATTGTCAACTCGTTTTATTTTAGCCTGAAAATGATACAAATATTTCCTTAACATTTTTATGACGTGACTCAATACTTGTCATCCATAATGGACGTAGATCTATATTCAACACTCAGGAACATTTTCCAGCTACAGCGCTAAAGTCGTCTGGCCATTTTTAAAAATGAAACCAATTCTGAATATTGGAACCAGGTTCTGTTTTACCTGCGTGCACATCGCGTTCTCACGCTAGATTCGAAAGCATTTGCATAGGTTTTTTGTTCAACTTGGTGTTCCCAAATGCAATCGTAAAATCCCTCCTTCTCTCCTCGCTTGCCAGTCAATCATTACAATCATATCTTACCTGGAGAATACCCTATATGCTTCCTGAGGAGGAGGACTCAGCCGTCCGAAAGCCAAGACCAATATTTGCTCGGGCTGGGTTACGCACCAAGGAGTCTGCTGGACTGTATCTTTGTAAACTGTCGGTGGAACGGCTGGAATGGTGTGTGTATATAACTCTTCTGGTCGTTATGACTGACTGACTGACTGAGGAGGGCAAGTGAATGTGTCTAGTAGCGTCACGCCGAGAGCTAGTCTGTGACTGACTGAGTTGGCGAGTGATTGTGGTGTTATACAGAGAGCCACTTTATGACTGACTGTGAGGCTAGCGACCGTATCTTCGAAAGCAGGTTTTTGACTGACTGAGAGGATATAGTGTTTGGGGCTTCATTGTGAGTAAGGTTCCGGTCAGAGAGCTGACTGTGAGGTGGTATAAGCCATCTGACACAGGAGATGGTCTTCGGTGGGAGGTGATGACAGACGAGGCCGCCTGAGCTACTCCTCTGGATCCAGAGGATTTCAGGAACACAATATGCCAACTGCTGGGGAAAGGAAAGGAAAATGTTGAATCATATAACGTATGACTATGGATGGATTCCAGAATATCATTCACTTGTAAAGTGTCAGAGGAGTCCAGAATATAATCCACTTATAGACTGTCAATGTAATCCAGAATATAATCCACTTGAATATCATTAATGGAATCCAGAATATATCACACCTGCTGACTGTCAATGGAATCCAGAATATAATCCACTTGAATATCATTAATGGAATCCAGAATATAACACACCTACTGACTGTCAATGGAATCCAGAATATAATCCACTTGACTGTCAGTGGAATCCAAATGTAATCCACTTGTGTACTTAGGTTTCAATCATATGTGGCTACAGTCAGTCACCCTTAAACGTGGAGGGATAAGAGGCCAGGATCAGATCTTACAGAATTCAGTTTGATACAATGTATTATAGAATACAACATTAACGAAACTGATAATGAATGAATACAGATGTGTTGCCTGCTTTGGTATGAAAAATACCTACACCAGGCCTGAATTAATTGCGAGAGTTCATAAACCATCAGAAAGTTAACAGTTAACTGTATGAAAGGCCTGTAAGTGATTACTGGTGATTAAAACAACCACTAATTATACCATCATTATAAACTCATTGACGAAACTCGGAACTGGATATTTTTACTGGGAGTAAAATGGATTTTTTTTCTTTTTTTACCATGAACTCAGTTGAAGATTCCGTTGACAGTGTGTTGTTTCTGTTGAAAATGCTTTTCACAACGTGTTGCTACTGTTGTGTTATCTTGTTCACGACGTGTTGTTTCTCTTGACTATCCCGTTGACGACGCGTTGCTTCTGTTGATGATACCCTTTGCGTTGCTCCTGTTGAAAATCCTCTCGACACTGCGCCCCTTTCCATCAGGTGTTAAGGATAATTCTAAGTCCTTATACACTCTCACAATGCACGTGTCCCTTGCTTCTGATACGAGACGACTTTATATATCTAAACACATTTCAGGGCCAAGACTAGATTTCAAAAGATGACCATCTAATAACTGCTAGAAAGTCATTAGGAGGGAGGGATATTAGACAAGACGTACCCGCCAAAATTCATTGGATTACACATTACTTATATCCTACGTGGAAGATACACAGACAAAGAGAATTGTAGAGTAACGTTATCTGCCTAACAGTTCACAGGTTTACGAGGTGTGTTCAGCAGTCGTTCACCTACCGACTTCAGAATCTATCGTCTCGCGTAAAACAATAAACTGTCTTTAGAAGGTACTATAACTTGATACCTTGACCAGAGGTGCGACAACGGGGAATTCAAGAGTACGTTATTGGTTCCTCAGGAACGCTTCGGGCTCTTCCCTGGTACATTTATACACACACACACACACACACACACACACACACACACACACACACACACACACACACACACACACACACACACACACATACACACACACACATAGTCTCCAGTGTAAACCCTTGTTCACAGGAGAGTAGACCAGTCTCTATGTAAACCCTTGTTCTGTTTACGGAAGAACACCCCAGAGTCTCCATACACAAATCAGTCCTTAGGAGGACATCACGTCTCTACACACACACACACACAAAAAAAAAAAAGAACACACACACACACACACACACACACACACATACCTGGCTTAGGCTGGGTTGTGTGTGAATGTATACTTATAAAAGTAAAGACATGGCACATATTAAAAGGCTGAGTGTAAAATTTACACCCCGTAACACAAAAATAGTAATCACATACACAGAGGCTACGTAAACACCCCGACTATTGGAGCAATATTATCCAGCAGGTAGAAACCGTCTCCACACACGGGCTAAATACCTTCACTACCCTCACTACTTCACTCACGCCGGAGTAAAGCCAGTTCTGCCCACGTCTTAAAGTAGCGAGAACTGACAAAGGAAACTACTACTTCTCTCTAGCCTGGATCTCCTCTCACCACCTCAGTAACCTTCATCGATGCTGACCCAACACTCTCATGCAGCCTGCCCTCCCCAGGCTCCTTTGGAAGCGAGAAACACATGGGGAGACAAGCCGTCTGGTACCGAAGGTCCTATCTTCGCACTGCCCTGACCTGGTGTGTCCCTTCTCTTGTCAACCCTCCGTCTGCGCCACATGACCTACCCTCCCCTCGTCACTCATCAGCTGATTACGACATCGTCCTAATGATCCACCTCAGCCAAACACCTTTGGCATATATGACCCACGACACAGACACAGATCTGTATCACGAATCACCGAAGCCACAAAGTCCGAAGGTGAAGCACTCAGTTAATTCGTTACGATATGTTGCTGGAAACGTTAGCAGGACGATCAACACGTCAATACATCACCCA
>JAYMFT010204884.1:0-11611 GCA_038088735.1 Panulirus argus | reverse complement strand
ATATATATATATATATATATATATATATATATATATATATATATATATATATATATATATATATATATATCATCGTTATGAATGCATATATATGAATGTACGTATCAACATTCAAAGAAAGTGTGTTTCAGATGCAATTCATTGGATCACAATATACACGTCTCTGCCGTTGAATGGTACGCTCAGTTGCAGAAAGAAATTCTGGAAGGCGCTTGAAGCCCCGATACTCCGTTGGTCGAAGCACACTCCTGTTGGAAGCACCGAGCCGTCTGTCTCTGCCAGTTGAGGCATGGGGCTCGGCACAGCTTCGATCAGGCGTGTCCCAGGTCTTTTGTCCGCAATTGTACATGACTCGTGGGGGCTGACGGGGCCTTCTACCCCTCACCACCACCACCACTTGGTCCCCCACCTCTCCGGCTTGTCCCAGTACCATCTCTGTGGCCACCATGAGGGGTAGTCCCCCCCCCTGTGGTTTTCCTACTTCCTGTGCATCATAATGCTGCGTGTTGAACACCCAGAGCCCCACTAATGAAAGTTTCTTCAGCAGAAAGCTATTGATGACAACACCTGCTGTCTTTAAGGATTCTCTTCAGTGACAGCAAAACCCGCAGACCGTTATCTGAAGACGTCTTAAGCGGTTGGCATCGGCAGGACTATGAAGACGATTTGTAAGTCAAAGTTCCAGGCACTGTAAGACGAGAGAGGTGCACCGTTACTTCCCAGTGACACTACAAAGTAAACGAAATTCACTGCAGGAGCATCGAGTGTGCCGGGAGCACCTGGATTCGCAGATCAGCTCACAGCAGTGTTTTTTGTAAATCGCTCCGGCTTCAGATGACAAGGGTTTTGTATCGACACAGTCAACATGAATTATACCATTTTGTAACTAATGAATACTTTATGTGGTATCGGGGTGTGTGAGATTATCTCTCTACTCAACATATACGTGTACTCGTGTGTGTTTGCGTGTGTGTGTATATATATATATATATATATATATATATATATATATATATATGCTTTCTTATACATATCTGTTCATCCTGCCTTCGGAAGCTAGAGCCAGTAACAGAGAAACAGCAGCCTTATGAGCACGTATCCGGTCTCTGGCTGTTATGTACATTGCACCGACACCAGAACTTACCATTCACAGCCATTCCCCTACAGACAATTCCATGGTTTAACCTGACTGCACCTGACGGCTTCATATGGTCTGGTTCAGCCCACTGATTGCCTTTCGTACCCCCCCCCCCTCCCCGATATATCATAAAAGTCCAATTTAGTCTATCTAATGCACGCCTCTCACCTTTCTGAATATTCAGGCCCCGATATCCCAAAGCCATTTTTCGCTCCATCTTTCCATCTCCTCATCGGCGTTTCCTTCCATCTTGCTTTATGTCTTTCTGACATGCAGTCCATATTAGCCTTTCTTTCCACATGTTCCAACCATTCTAACACACTCTGATCGCCTCTCTAAATCACACTGTGCTTACTTTCACACCTCTCTCTCTCTTTCACGGTCATGCCTTACACGCAGTCAACTCACCTCACACAGCATATTGTCATCAGGCGTTACATTTACGACACATCTGCCCCTCCTCCGTTCTCCTGCATTCATGGCCCAAGACTCGCATCCATACAACACTGTCGGGACTGCTACACCTTCAGACATATCCATCTATAACTCCTTGACAGACCCTAACTCCTCTTCCATGCACTGCACACTGCATCCAGAAACTTATCCCCTTCTCCCACCCTCTCTCTCTCGCTCTCCCTTCACACACCTCCCCCCTCCCCTCCACTTCCGGAGCTCCATCCACTGCCATGTCCACTCACTGTTACCTGAAGCGCGCCAAGTCCTCCAGGCCCTTCCTATTCAAACTTATTCTCAAACTATCCTGTCTCATCCCCGAGCTACACCTCATTACCTTCCTTTGTTCACGTTCAGTCTCGACTTTGAAACAGCGTCCCAGACTCTCTCAACAGCTTCTGGGGTTTCTCTCGTGTGTCTGACATATATACGTATATATATATATGTATATATATATATATATATATATATATATATATATATGTGTGTGTGTGTATGTGTGTGTGTGAGCAGAGGGTGTAACAGAGATACGAAGCCAGGTGACTAATTGAACAGATAAACTTACAGTTACACAGATTCTCAGCAAAAAGAAAGAAAATCCATCTTATCATTCCGTGTGCGGAGGTATCGAGCCCAAGGCGCCAGCCGGTCTCATCGGGTTGCTTGTGGGGTGACCACAGACGAGCGACCCACTGCCAGACTTTGATTGGCCCTTTGGTCAGGTGGCCTGTGTACCCTTCCCCAGGACGAGCCCTGGTGACGTTGTATCCTGTACCGTCATTGGTGAAGCTTGTGATCCTCCACATGATTGGCTGACGGTGAATATAAAACAGACGG
This sequence comes from Panulirus argus, assembly GCA_038088735.1. NCBI lineage: Eukaryota > Metazoa > Arthropoda > Malacostraca > Decapoda > Palinuridae > Panulirus > Panulirus argus. The sequence continues at coordinate 9,183 of JAYMFT010204884.1, read as the reverse complement.
CTCCCGTGGAAGGCGATATCTCTTCCATTTTCTTCTCGTTTATGCAACACGTATTTACGTTCATGGCAGCGTCCATCGAGTCTTTGAAAAGGCGACCATTTCTTCACTCTGGATTGTTACATCACATGTTCTTTCGAGTATATATATATATATATATATATATATATATATATATATATATATATATATATATATATCAAATGATGCAAATGCTAATGGTGCGTTTATTGTGTAAAGATTTAACTAATCTGGATCTTCTCCATCCATTGCTTTTTTCTGTTAATTTCCACATATTTCCTAACATCTCAGAGCTGTGTGCTTACGGCTCGGCAAAGACTGTGCTTTTGGGTGATAGGGGAACACGTCGAATTTTCCATTGTCGTGTGTCGTGAGCTCACACAACGCGGGGTGTGTTGTAACGCAGTTAGGTCAAGTTCCTAAGGTGGGTGGGTGGGGGGGGGTAGGTACACAATGAGTTGGAGTTACATAATGGGTTATGACAATACAAGGTTTTCTTATGGGGTCATTATGGGGTGACGTAAGAGGCCTGAGGAAGGAGGTGAGGTGCAGAAGCTGTGGACAGTTGGGATGGTACGTGATGTGGGTACGTGTACCGTGTGTTACTTCATTATTTACACTTAGGGTACTGAGTGTGTGTGTGTGTGTGTGTGTGTGTGTGTGTGTGTGTATAGTGATAGTGTGTCTAGGTTTCCACAGAAGTAACAAAGATGGGCAAAGAAATCTCTATTGTCTGTAGTCATGGATAGCGGGTGTCTCTCCTCAAGTCTCTGAAGCTCCGTGGGAATCGAGTGTGTTGTTCCATGTTTGTGTTGCTGTTTGCGTCTTCAACATGTCCTCGTTGTCTGATAGTCTCTGCCATGTCTTTAGAGCTGTTCTTCTCATACGCGCGCCATCTGATTTTGTACCGTAGACGTTGCTCTTCAGCATTCTAAAGGCTATTTTCCGCAACTGCTGAAGCTTGGAGGTCTGTCATATCCCTGTTGCAGTTTCAATACGCATGGTATTCATGCCCGTCTGGTCAACTCTTACCCAGCCCACCTTCTATGTTTATTTCATCTATCATTAAACCTGAGGGTGTATGTGTGTGGCGTAGAGTTTACAAGTTCAATCATAGTCTTGTATTCCTTCGTCCTTTATCAATATCTTACAAGGTTTCACCCCTCTTAACACCAATACTGTAACCTTGTTTATGACTTTTATTATTTTCCTGTCATTCCCAACCGTTGGGTCTGGACGCCTACTTTTCTACAAAGTCGTGTGACGTTGGGAACTTCCCATTTCTTTTGTCGTAATATATGTACGTACATGGTCTTGCTCCCTGCGGGAGGAGGAGCGACTGTTGTGTGGGTCTATAAACAGCACTGGTAACAGTACGCGGCCCTATGGAGCGACTCCTGGTAATGGAAATTCTGGTTATGTTACAGAGTCTGAGGCTATTGTTACTGTCCCTTGGCTACCAGAGTTGCATAACAGTCTCTCTCGGTGATGCCGGGCATGTCCAGCTGTGACACGTTAGCGTGAGGGGCCGCCGGTCCACACCCTGCCATAGTTGCCTGTTGTCCCTCTCCTGTGAGGTCTGTTCCAAGGCTTCTGTTGGCTTGTTACACTGCCTGCAGCGCTCTAGAGGATTGCAGGGGTGTCGTTCATCCATCGTAGCGAAGCCAGTAGTGGCTGTGATTATACAATGCTGTCTTGCAAGTGCCGTCTTAATCTGAGGTTGATCGTTCTTTCAACTATTCTCACCAGGTAGTTCTAAGGAGGGAATAAGACGGTAGCTCCTTAGTTCGGTGTGTGGCTTTCCTTAGTTCTGGTATCGGTGTCACTTTGGCTTCTTTAAGTCCTACAGATGTTGGTCATGTGTTGAACTTTGCGCTGTCGATGAAGGTATTTCCCGGTAGAATACTACTTTTTTGTTTGCTTGCTTGCTTATTATCCTTTTTTGTTTCAGGAGTTTCGCGTTTATATGTTTAAGAATCGATCGATTTTAAGATGATTGGTTCAAGTTCGTCTTTTCTCCGTGAAAGAGCTGTCAGCAGATGGTCTTGCTCAGTCTCAGGCGGTCTGGTCAGGAACTGTTCTGTTGCGGGCTGTGGTCAGCCAGTCGAGAACTTCCCTTTCATTGCTTGTATCTCTCTCTCTCTCTCTCTCCCTTTCATGACGCTGTGGACGACGCTGCTCCTTGCCTGGGCCTCCCCAGCCCTGCCCGAGGTTGGAACGGTGTGTTCATTGCCAGAGCTGAGAACACTAACGGTACGGCGTCTTAGTTAGCTGGGAATGAAGACGATTTATCAAATTTGTGTTCGTCATTTGGTGTCGGGAAAAGGTATCGAGTTTATAGATATTCGGTCGACTGCTATCAGGTCGACTGGTATAGGGTGATCAAGTATCGGGTCGACAGGCGTCGGTTGACTTGTATCGGCTAAGCATGTATCCGGTCGACAGGCATCGGGTGGACTGATATTGGATGGCCCAGGAATAACGTCGCCAGGTATCGGGAAGCCAGGCAGCAGGAAGACGCCGAGTGCCCAGGGAAGCAACAACCCTACACTTAGTCAGGTCAAGTCCTTCACCCACCCTAACGGGCCCTGCCTCTAACACCCAAGACTCACGACTCGTCTGTATATTCATAATCTTTATACCCGACCCCCTGACAAGAGCTAAGTATTGCCTCCCCGCTACAGATAAAAGGAAAGAATAAACGAAGCGGACAAATCATGAAGGCAGTCGTAATAAATGAGGGAAGCAGCATAACCCACTCTTATTTATGGACTCGCAAAAATCCCGAGGAGAAGTTGCAGACCACCCTGAGAAATAGAGCTAATGAGGGAAAAAAAAGCTAATGAGGAAAGCCATGAGGCTGCTGCGATGAGTCTCCGCCATGAGGAGTCTTGATAAATAACACTGGATCACGAACCGTTACCGGCCATCACGCGAAGCTGCGTTAAACCCATAACTTTTCTTAATTCTGCTGCACCTTCATTGCTCTGCTAGCTCTTACACCACGCCAGACGCTTCTGCCTTCACTACAGAAGCAGATTCCTTCTCTCCGACGAATCATTCCCGACGTTTAGCCATCAACAGTGCACCAGAGAGCATATCTGAAGTTGTCTCGCGTTAAAGAAATAGATAGTCTTCCATTGCCCCTCCCCCCGGTTCCTGGAACACCTGATGGTGAGACCGGCTACCGCAGGGAGGGGCAGGAGACACTTCCTCCCCTCGCCCTCCAGGGAGGGGGTCTGTTACGCCTCAGCTGTAAGGGGATACCCTCAGCCCACTCCTTAACATGGTCACCCTCAGGAGCGGTGGTCGAGGAGGAGCCTTCTGCTTTACTCTCCTCTTTCCCTATGCATTATTGCTCAGGGAATCATCCTACTATATATATATATATATATATATATATATATATATATATATATATATCCACAACCCCTTTTCCAAGGGCACATGCAGCCCAGGGCTGCATTTGCCCTCATTAGCACGGACAGGATGGACTTCTTTGAAGCAAGAAGCTCCTTAACAAGGCTGTGCTCTCGTCGACTGACAATCATACAGCCTCGCCAAAGGTGACTTTTCATTCGCGGTGTAACAAGGAAGAGCCCGGTAACACACACACACACACACACACACACATATATATATATATAATATATATATATATGTATATATAGATAGATAGATAGATAGATAATTTGACGATCACACTAGTCAGCGATAATCGTATGAATGGGAAATCGAACAATAGTAGTTCAGATAATCCATTTAGACTTTACAACACACAGCATGGTTCACAGAGGAGATCTGCCTCGTCAGGTGTAAACAATTCACAAAGTTCCAAATTCCAAGACCCGTACAAAGGCCTGTACAATGTACAGTGTACATCTTCTTACCGCCGTGTCAGTGTAGACGCTGTCCTGCCGTTAAAGGGAAAGTGTGTGTGTGTGGGGGGGGGTGTGTGCCTTGTGGTTTAGTGGGGTTATACGGGGGTGGTTGTTCTGGGTAGCGAGATGCGTGTTCACCTACTCCTCTTATGTTATCTTGTCTTGATTCTTTCATAATGAATCTGGTTGATAACAGGGAATCATATCAATCATGAAAGAATTACCAAAACAAGATAACAGAAGACGAGTAATTTAACACGCATCTCGTTACCCAAGCTAAAACCACCCATGCATAACCCCCTTAAACACAAGGCAACCCCCCCCCCTCCCCCTCTCCCCACTTTCCCTTTAACGGCAGGACAGTGTCTACTCTGATACGGCGGTAACAGGATGTACACTGTACATTGTACAGGCCTTTGTACGTGTCTTGGGATTTGAAACTTTACGAACTGTTCCACCCGACTTGGCAGATTTCCTGTGTAAAACACGTATATTGTAAAGTTTGTGCATATGTATATATATATATATATATATATATATATATATATATATATATTTACAGGTGTTCTACGATTATTCACGATTATTCCAATGTCGTATCCCACATAGGCTTCTGAACGCCCATGACTTCAGACCAGTGTCAGTTCAAGGAACTGTTTATAGTTTACGTATATAATTCATAGCACTTCTGTTAGGTGTAGTAACTGAGAGCCATATGGGGTCGTGGAAATCATCGGGAAGGTGTAACATTATCTTCGTCAGAGCCACAGCTGGCATCATCAGTCATTCATCGTAGGGACGTAACAATGACGATCATCAGAGCCATCGTTGGCTTAATATTGAACCTCACATGATATCGCTGTCTTGAATAGGATTTCCCATCATCTATAGCCTTTCAATGTATTCTGTTATCGTGTTGTTTTCATTGCTCTGTTTGCTACTATTATATGTTGTATTCGATGGCCAGTATACATATCTATTTTTGTTATATTTGATGATACGTGTGTAACTACTGTATGCTGTATTCTGAGATCGATTTGTAACTAGTGCGTGCTGTATTCGACGATCCACGTGCAACTACTGTATATTGATACAGGGTGAGGCATGCACCTTAATGCTATCGTCTTTAAAGAAGAGGAAATATATGGGCCAACTTACCATATAATGGGCTTTGGCGTGGTCGCCATATTGGTTCTTCTTGTAACCCTTCTGGGCCTTGTGCCCTTTATTGCCCTTGTATCCTGCCGCGTCGTGGTACCCAGCCTTGTAGCCCTTGTGGGCCTGACCACCGCCATACCCTGAGGACGGTAGAGCGGGGAAGAGGGGGGTTTAGATTAGAACGTGATGTGTAAGGATGTCCATCCCTCGGGGTGTTTGCTTCATTCATCGATGTTGGAGAGAAATTGGGTCGGGGAAAGACAATTTCAGGGTGGACATTAAAGGCAGAGCCTGCCTGAAATGACGAGGCGGGAGGAGCAAACGAAGTGGGAGCCGGCGCTGGGAGGACAATGAGGAATTATGAGAGTTGTGGGGAAGAAGAGGAAAATGTTTTACACCTGTTTCGTGTGTGGGGGTGTATGTGGGTAGCGTGTGTGTGTGTGTGTTTGTAAGTGTGTAAATGACTGTCATGACCGATGACCTTTTTTATTTTTTTGCATACATGGAGGGAGCTTTACCCTCGCGAGGCCACGCATTCTATCCCCGTGTTATTGCTATACACATCCGTGAATGTTCCTGCTCTTGTCTCAGCTCCTCCCATGCGTCCACAACTCTGCTGCAGAAGAATTGGTCACAGCCTCACGTCCCTCCTTAACCTTCTCTTGCCTAGCTTCCAGTTGTACCCTTCCGTCTTGGACTATCCTTTTGCGCCGATGAACCGTTCTGCATTCGTCGCCCAGGCCGATTGGAAATTTATACGTAATTACCTCCCCTCACTCTCCTCTCCACCATTGTGGACGGTTGAGGGCTTTCATCCTCTCCTCGTATCTCACTGGAGTCCAATCTGATAGCATTCTCCGACCCATTCCAGCATTTTTATATGGTTCTGCAAGCGAGGAGACCAGACTGTTGTAGCATATTCCAGTCGGTGGCTTAAGTATGCCGTGTTCATACATCTTCCTAAACATCTCACTGTCCATGAACCTGAGGACAGTTTTGACAATGAGCAAAAATATAGGTTGTTTGTCTCGTGATATGATACTCGTATGGGACTCAGTGTCTGGTATATTCAAATCTCTTTATGACTTTTATATTATCCAGGTTTGCATTTCATGCATCTCAAACCACAGTTGCACCTTTTGCAAGTCCCATGGATGCATTTCCCACTCCTGTGCCTCTGTATATCTGTCATTGTTTCAGCACCATCAGCAAACATACTCTTGGATGAATCCACTTCACTAAGTAGACGGGGAATGCTAATGGCCCCAGCACTCGTCCCTGAGGGAACCCACAGAGGAGGTTCCGCCGGCACGCGTTCCCTGATCCCTGGCAGTTAGTTAGCTGATGATCCCATGGAGCAACACTCCTCTAACCCCACCTTAAAACCTCCAGCCTCACCGTAAGTCATCTGTGAGGAAACGGAATCAACGGTCTTCTGTCAGGCCAAGAGTATACGCTCCTCCCGCGCATCCTCCTTCTTCAGGACGTTGTTGACTCGTTCGTAGAAATCCGGTAGATTCGTCACCCTAGACCTCTTCCTTCTGGACTCATGTTGTCCTCCATCTGTGTGATTTATGCCAGACATATACTTCCCATAACTTCTGTCTGACTGTCTTCTCTAGTACCATTTAGGTTATGATTGTTAGGGATACTGGCCCGTAATTCAAGGCTACGTATGTGTCACCGTTTTTTTGTTTAATGCTCTTACGATGATATGCTCTCATGATAATGGGTGTTTACCATTCCATTGGACCATTTACTTCACTAATGGAGATGCTACACGTCTCCAATGGCCTGGCAAGGGTTTCCACGCACTGAGCACAGAGGGTGGGATGCCATCTGGACCATGGGCTTTGTATGGGTCCGGTGTCTTCATGGGCCACATCACCTCCATAGAGCAACCATCAGTATTCTCTGAGGTGTCCTCCCCCTTCCCCAGGCTGGTAGCGATGGCTCCTACGGGTCCTCGACTGTGACCACACTCTGGTTCCTTACGCTAGGCTCCTCACATATTTCTTCATCTGTATCAGTCAGTTTTCCTCCGAGTCCCTTGATGTAATGACTCGGTTCTTAACAGTTGTTTGGTCCGTTGTTGATCTGTGGAATAGCTGTGGGTGTCGTTTTCATCTGTCAGCTAAGTCGTCTTCATACCTCGCCTACTCCTCGTTTTTTATTCTGATACAGTTATTTCTGGCTTTCTTGTATTTATCAAATCGTACCTTGATTCCCATGTCTCCCATAAGGTCTCTTTGGTCTTCACTTTATTACTGGTACATAGTTATTCCTTCAGTTCAATGTTCTCTGTTCCTCCCTCACTGTGCCTCACTATTCGCACATACTTTCCCGCGCTCTCTTTGTATATTTCACAAAACCTGATATAACATTGTTCTATACCCAGGTTATAGAACTCCCCCTCACAGTTTACACCCTTGGGGTAGGTGTTCAAGGTTTCATAAGCGTCCTTATTCATACTTCATACTATTCTGGATAGACGTTTTGTCTTTAAAGCTGTCCCTCTCATACCATAACATCCATCACTAGGACTAGGACATTGCTTTTACCGAGTGGACGTCCGTCGTGGTAACCAGCATCAAGGCTACAGATGAGACATCCCCACCTCAAACCCTAGTGACTTCACAGGCACATGTTAGTACAACAGGTTCTCCATAGATCCCAGGGACTTCAACCTCCGCGTGTTGTCACACCTCCCGTGCAGTTAGATCTAAGGCGTTCTGGTCAATATACTTATCCTTCAAGTCCCCCTTGTAAGGATTCATGATGGCAGGTTTCTGTGCCATCTCGACTGCCTCTTCGTTGTTGTCGTCATTCATCGGGGTCTTCTGGTCTCCGTGGCTGACTGTGCACCAGCTATGTTATTAGCCACATTGTGTCTTCCATCGTCTTTCCTGCTGTGTTATGAATACAACGTCAGCTGTGTTGATATTTGTGATTTCTGTTTGTGTGTTACGGGGAGAGTGTCATACGCTGGTGTTGCCCCCGCAGCCTAACCTTGTTTATATGTACCGTGTCTTAACCCTGTGTGTACACACATGAACCACAGCTTACGCCGGGTACCCTCGTTCATTGATCAGTCCCAGAAAGGGAGGGTGTACAGCCGTGTTCGCTTATGAGCCAGCTGACATACGCCCCAGAGTCGAACCCGGGCTCGTGAGATTGATGGGTTAGAGCGCTGAATATTGCTGTACGATGTCAGTGTATGTGCTATTGCCAAAAGATAAGATGGTTGTTTAAGTAAATGTTGATTACACATGCATCATTCCAATGACAATTAGAACATGGTGTTATAACATACGGAGCCAAATGAAAAGATAAAAGAGAGTGATATACACAAATGATATATTCCAGACTAGAAAAGGTCTAAGACGTTAGAGTTCCACGTAAGTCCCCTCGAGCGTGTGTGGCATGGGGCGCCAGAGGTATTCAGCGAATTCTCCAGACAAATTCGTGGTTCCTCTCGCTTGTTTACACTGGTTGTACTGGCGAACTACTAATTGGTAAGGGTTAGAATACCAAGTCATCAGATGTCTTGCAAATGCGTAAGTTTTGTCATGAATGTAATTTGCATCTAATATTTTTCTCACTAGCTTGGATTAAATGATATTATATTTATATCCTCGGGCTAGCCCTCCCTATCTCATGACAAATATCGTCGTAGTTATTGGTATGTCGGCACTTCCACTTAGATTATTACATCACAATAAAAAGTTCGCTTTGTCCTATTGACCGCATCTAGACCTTAAAACTCCAGAGGACCTACCTGTAGCGGCGGTGTGGAGGTCGTCTTGGGCGTCCACCACCACGGAGACCTGCAGGCTCTCCGCTGGTGGTGGGGTGAGGTCGGCCTCTATGTATGGGTCCTGGTGAAGGCCAGCACTGAGGTCTCTCTCCTCATGCTGCCCAGTGGTCGATGTCGTCTTCTTCGCCGTCGCCGCCGACAGCAGCAGCAGCAGCAGGAACTAACGAAGGAAAACGTTGAACTTTAAAGGAAGGGGATACAACGTCTACAGGGTTGGAATTTTTCTATGTTCGCTGAGACGGCACGGGCAGCTAAGGCCCTAATCAAGGCCATCCCATTAACGCTATATATATATATATATATATATAT
>JAYMFT010204873.1:0-11611 GCA_038088735.1 Panulirus argus | reverse complement strand
TTGTATCCTTCTTCGACTATCTAAATTCCTGCCATGAGACTGTGACATCCTCTCACCCGCAAGCTGAGATCCTCTACTTTGGGGATTTCAACGTTCACCATGGGGAATGGTTGAATTCTTCCCATACGGACAGTGGAGGGATCGAATAATAATCTTATTTATCTTTAACTATGGGCGATTGCTCACGGTATTTATGTGTGGAGGTAACTATATAGGGTCAGTTCTGATTGGTTAATATCAGCATATATGGAAATGAGATGCTGACATCCCCCGAGCAGGCCCACATCTCGACTGTGATTGGTCAGTGGTCGCTTCAAACATGACATAAGACAAGTTTTGCATCAGACACCACGCTTCCGGCATGACTTAACTTGCACCTGCTGTCCTTATATAACACGCCACTTCACGCATGACTGCACCTAAATTTAATATGTAATTGCTTAACAATATGAGACCTGTACAAAATAATGTAATGCAATACACGCTGAAATATACAATTTCGTAACACCTCCCCCCTTAAAGGAGAAATTTCCTTGAAGAGAAATTCTCTTACAAAAATAGCTTACTGGAGGGTCTATCTTCTCTCCGCCCTCGTGCAAGAGGACACCAGCTCCTACATTACATGCATTTACAGTTAATTTTTATGGTTTGTGAAAATCATAAAAATTCTGACTTATAGAATATGGCTGTCTCACACACCTCATCCCAGACATGCTTTACATTGTTCTTTAATAAATTTGTTAAGGGAGCAATAATTGAGGCAAAGTTAACAATAGAAATACTGTAATATCCAACCATACCCATGAAACATCTCAGTTCTTTTCTAGACCGAGGGGCACATCTCTGGAGTAAAGCTTGGATCTCTGCTGCTGGTGGGAAGGGATAACTGTCCGTCCTCGTGACCTCGCTGACTCGTTGGTAGTCGATACGGAACCGAAAGGTCCCATCTGGCTTGCTGGCCTGGGTACTAGGGTCACTGGCGAGCTACACTTCGACTGACACAGCTCAGTCAGATTGTGTTCTAGCATGTCGGTGAGCTCCTCCTGAAGGATGGTTGCTCTTTATGGACTTACCCGTTAAGGAACCTGTTCAACAGGGAAAGTCACATTATAGAAGGACGCCTGAAAAAAAACCGAAGGCGTCACTTTGGCTGTGGACTTTTAGAGTGCGTTGTCCGGGTTTTTATGACCCAGTGCATCGAGACGATGCTCTCCCGGTCTGTTTTCTCAGTCGTCTTAATACATGCAACTGAGGTTCGATTGAAAATTAGACATTTGAGGCCTCTCGCAGTTTTAGGAGCATTGAGTGTGAAGGAAGGTCACCTGTATATAGAGGTAATCCTCGGGAAAGATTGGTCTCTTATTTGCCTGTTTAGTCCCTCGATTTTCTACTATGAGCCTCAGAGTCACACTATCATAGAGTCTGGGAGACAGCAAGGTGTAACCTACATCTATTTTTTTCCTGTGACAGCTCGTATTGCGATCAAATGTCGGATTGAAGTTAGCAACGACTAAGTCGAGAACCAAGACGAAAACCCACCTAAAAATGCGGTAATTGATTTTCTTTAAAAACACACAGAACAATATCATTATTTATAGTACTGACTGCTCCTCATGACGTCACGGTCGGTGGAGCCAACAATATCGTTGTCTGGCGGATGTTAACGCTGGTGAAGCCATTCTCTTAATTGTTATTTCGGTACACTTAGGTCATTACGTTGCAGTCTGTAGTTATTATCTTGAGTACGGTAATGTGTTATTGTCTTACCCGAAGGTGTGTGCTTCATAATCATTTCTTTTATCGTTAACATTATAAGAAAATGAAAAGTTCATGTGTAATGAAGCTGTACAATGAGTTCACACTGTAGTATAGAATAATACGAAAAGGCATATAACCGTTCGCTCCATTGCAAACAGATCTTGCCAACTTTTCATACGGATATGTAGACTATCTGCCCGTGCTCTTCAGCTGGGTGGAACTAGGTTAGATTGGCTACGCTTGGCTACGGTGTGCAAGAATTTCCTAGGCTACGGTGTGTAAGAAGCAATGATATAGTAACCTCTCTTATGCAAACGTAGGTCGATTGTGATAACAGGCGCACTTAGATTAGATATAAGGAAAAACAAGTTTCCGTGAACATTCGTAAAAAATAAGGATAAGTGACATTACTTTTCGTGAACCTTCAAAAAACTAGCTTCATTCTGTGCAGTCATTACTATCGTAATAACAAAATAATCATGCGATGCCTTTAATTTGCACGTTTTGAGGGAAAGCTCACTGCAGCTGTTGAAAAGAAAACTGTTCTGATACAGAGGGTAGACGTCCTTCAGGACATCGTCAAATTTAGCTTACTGAGAGAATCAAGGAGTGAGCTATCAACGTCGGGAAGCAGCGCTGCGGGTGATGAGGCGCTCCAAAGTAGTCCATCTTGTCTCACCAAGGAAAGCCGACCCTTCCAGGTAGTGCTTCGAGGTGCGAAACCCCACACACGTTCGCCTTTGATGCCAATAATCACAAAATATCGGTTTCAGTCTTTGCATGATGTCGAGGACAACGAACACGAACTAAGGCTCGTTGGCGACTCTATGATACGAGGACAGCTGGAGGAACTCTGCGCCAGACCCTTCACGCCGTAAACGATTTTGTTTTCCAGTTGCCTGGGTAGACGCCGACGCTTTGGAAGAGGTTTGTGGTGGCACGAACGATAATGCACTTGTCGTTTGTCGTGTAGGTACAAACGGTGTACTGAAGAAGAGACCGGAGGAGCTGTTGGAAAAAAAAATATCGCCTGCTCTTTCGACGTTTCCGAAATAAAACTAAAAAAAAAGATTATCATTTCATGAGTTTTTCCCATAATAGGCAGCAGGCGTTTATTCTCCATACTAGATTAGAGAACCTCTGTTTTTAGGAAGGAGTTGAAATCACAAACTTGTAGCGGCATTTCTACATGCAGTCTGATAAGTTTATGAAGGACGCACTACACCTGAATAAACTGGGAGCTGCCCGTGTGGAGCAGACCCATCCCCTTCCGTAAGTACTCTCCGAGATAGGTCTCAGTTTCGTATTAACATATTGTGTGTTAACGCTTGCAGTATACACAATGAAATCTCAAATTCAGAGACAACAGTGTTGGAAGGAAATTATGAAATGATTGCATTTTCGAATCTTGGTTAGAAATCAGCAATACAGATTTCCTCGCCGAATACTAAATTCCAGGGTTCACACCCTGTAATAGGGATAGAAGAATCAAAATCAAAATACTTTATTGGTCATGTAATTACATAAAATTTGTCTTGTTCATTTTTCATAGACAGTTAAGAAGTTCCAGACAGATATATATCTTAAATTCATCACCTGTATATCTAAAAACAAAGTAAGTGGCAGTGTCTTGCTCTTTGTTAAAGCTCTTTTATATCCCGTATCAAGAATATGTAACCGTTGAGAATGTTAACTTCATTTTTGTGGAAATCAAAGATAAACTTCGTAAGGATTGATTCGTCCTAGTATGGAGTGCTGCTCTCACATTTGGGGTTGCTGTAGATCTGCATCCTTACTTGAAAGAGTTGCGTCGAAAGCTTTCCATCTAATAACTTTCAGGCTGACTTCCAAACTTGACCCCTTTGCCCTACGCCGCAATGTTGGTTCGCTTTCCCTCTTCTATAGGTATTACTTTGGCTTTTCCTGTAGAGAGCTGGCTATTTGTGTGCCCCCACCACTAGCAAGATCACGCAATACTCGGCAAGCTGCTGCGTCACATGATTATTGTGTAGTCATCGACAACTCAAGGGTGGGCCGTTTTGATAACTGCTTTTTTCCCTACACGCCAAAGCTTTGGACCTCTCTACCCCTCATGTTTTTCTCAATAACTATGACCTGGCACATTTAAAAAGACTGATTGTTCACTTCCTCCAAAACTCGTAAATACTTTCCCTTGTCTCTTCTTTCTCCCTTTCAGTATCATCTTTATAATTCTATTAAGGCCCTGCCTTGATGTGTGCTTATGTCCGTCACTGGAGCCTCCAATGTAAAAACAAAGTTATATTAGATGGATAAATAACAATGAGTCCCCCGCACAGACACTAGGGGTAGACGAAAGATTCTATGATCAGGAAGCAGAAAATTGTAATGAAAAAGATGCCATCAAAGTAGGAGAGTTTAACTTACCGATATCTAAGCGAGGAAAACCCATTCCAGTAGCACCGGACGTAGATTCTACTTTATTAGTCGAGAAACCTACTCATGAGTACATTAGATTTAATTCTAAATATAAATGAGAATGCCGTTAATAATACTGAAGAAAAGTTTGGTGCAATGATAACCGACAAATTACTTTTGAGGTCACCTTCAACACTACATGTAATGTTGGTCAAAACGACATTCGCAAAAAATACACGATTTTAAACGTAATTTTAATGATCTTCGCACTGATCTTGACAGGCAAACCTGGGATGATATGGTCAATGAAAACGGCATGAACGTAGCTTGGAAAAGCTTCAGTTAAACCTTTAAACCAGTAGAGGGAACCTATGAGCCCAATTTGTGGTATATGACCTATTTCTGAAATGAAGCCAAGATGTTGGAAAGGTGATATAAAAAAGTGCCTCGATTTAAAAAGTAGCTCATAAGAAACTCAAAAAGATAATAACCAGCATGATAGAGTAAGTTATGCTAATTTTTGCAGAGAGAGTAAGTGAGTTGTACGACAATGTGAACGTCAATATGAAGCGCAGATTGCTAGAAATAGCAAAAGAAACATTAAAGAGTGCTACAGTTATGCTAGAAGCTAGAGAGTCAATTGCTCCGTTAATTTCGGAAAATGGTGACTTGGTTCAAGACAACAAAGCCATGGTAAAAATCTTAAATGACTTTCTTTGCATCTGTTTCATTGATAAGAGAGGAGAACGTTCTTCAACAAAAAAGCGGGGGACATACTTTAAGCAATAAATGAAATGAAAATAATAAAAACGGCAGGCCCTGATAAGTTTTATCCGAGGACAATGAAAGAGGCGACAAATGAGATAGTTTAGCCCTTGACTGCCCTTTTCAATAAGTCACATACTATGGTAAAAGTTCCAGATGAATGGAAATTTGCCAACGTAACACCGATACTCAAAAAAGTTGATAAGTCACTGCTCAGAAATTATCGTCCAGTTACATTAATGTCTGTTGTTGGGAAACTTAAAGAAACCATCACTCGAGATAGAATTGTAAACCATTTGGAGAGACCACCTCATAGTATACGATTCTCAATATCGTTTTCGACGAGATCGCTCATGTCTGACAAATCTGCTTGATTTGTTTAATGATGTAATCAGCATGTATGACAAAACTAAAGCAGTTGATGTCATATATTTAGATTTTCAAAAAAAAAAATCACTTGATAAGGTTCCTCATCAAAGGTTACTAGCAAAATTAAGTCACATGGCTTTGATGAGGTAATATTTCGGTGGATTGGGAGATTGGTTGACTGGGTGTAAACAGAGTCAGGCTTTAGAATAGCTAGACGTAACAAGTGGAGTACCACAAAGATCAATCTTGGGACCGGCTCTCTTTCTCATATATATTAGTGATATTGATAATGGGCTGCATTGCAAGATATTAACATTCGCTGATGATACAAAGCTGAAAAATAAATCGACAAATGAGCTTGAAAGTCTGCAGCTTCAAACTGACTTAGACAAACTGATAGACTGGCCTCATAAATGACAAATGAATTTTAAATTTGATAAGTGCAAAGTGTTACATATCGTTTGCAAAAACGAAAAGACAAGTTACAGTATGAATTCTGTTGAACTGCAAAAGGTAAATAAGGAAAAAGACTTGACCGCAATAATCTCTGGTGACCCAAAACCAAGTAAACAGTGTACAGAAGCAGTGAAAAGAGCGAATAAAATTCTTGGATTTATAGGGAGAGCCTTCGAATTTAAGTACAGGGAAATCATCCTTACTCTTTACAATTCACAGGGTCGTCCCCATCTTGAATATTGTGTTCAGTTTTGATCACCCTTCTTAAAACAAGACAAGACACAGTAAAGAGAGTGCAGCGTCGAGCTGCCAAAATGATTCCCGGGCTGGGAAACATGTCATACGAGATCGTATTAAACCACTTGAATTTATTTAGCTTTAGAAAAGAGAAGACTAAGAAACGATCCAATACAAGTATTCAGATTTATCAAAGGCTTTAATAATCTTGAACTATTAAGTTACTTAAATAAACTTGATTCGTCTGATTTCACTCGCAGTAATGGATAAAAACTCGTGGGCAAACGTTTTACCTTGAATGAGGCGAAGGATACTTTCTCTTCAACAGGATTGTTAACATATGGAATGATTTGCCAATTAGTGGCTAAAAGCTGAACTGTAGATACGTTTAAGAGTAGAATTGATAAATATTTCGCATCAAGTCCACGACTTTCGTAATTTGCGCCTTATTAAACACACTGACAATTTGCTGGTTATTCTCTTAAAATAATCTGTATACCTTCTATTACTACACTGAACTGTGAGAGTCTGATATCTTCCAATATCACAGACTCGAAAGGGACCCAATGGTCTGTTGCTGTTTGAATTCCTTAGCATTCCATTTTATTAACTTATAGGCATCATCAGGTATTTATATCCTATAGCTGGCCTTTCCAGTATTATAAAACAGTGATAAGATTTGGGATATGTTCATGCAGAGGAGACATGTAAACGAGAAAGATATGAAGTGTTGTTTCATGACAACCAACAGGTTATGCAGAAAACAGCTTTACTATTCTATTTACAAAGTTCGCTTGTTTGTGAAAACATTATATCCAGAATAACAACATGAGATAGTTTTTCTGTAGTGTCCATTGTTTAAAGAAAAAACTGAACGCCGTACTGTTGTTTTTGATGCTATATATACGAGATTTGAATGCCTGTGACGTGTTAAGTATATAAATAACTGATCCATTTTCGTATAATAAGTATCTTATTTATAAACCAGGCTGAGGAAAGTTTTTATTAAAATATTAACAGCCTGAATACATCTGGAGATCGACTTCATTGTATTAAAGTTGATGTGTGGAGAGGCATACAACGCTAAAGTAAGCACGTTTTCACCTTATGTTCTTACATTTTCTTTCATAATATAATCTTCCATTTTCAGTAACCCTTATCTCAACTCGGAGTTTCATATGAAGTAAGCACCTATTTTGAGTCCGTTAAGGCTTGCAGTGAATCATGTCCTTTAAGCCCGTGCCCAAACAATCACAGAATGGGTTTAGATAAGGGTTGTAATGGGTCGGTCGCCATTAAAACCAGAAATTCATCCATTCACCGCTTTAATTTGAAGCCCGGCGCTCTGAAATGAATTGTTGATATCTGCTGTGTTAACGTCGGCTTTCAGTCTCTGGGAGGTTTCGCCAGCCTCACTGAATATCGTAACGCTATTCATATATATTTAAACCCTAGTCCCTTTCATTTCAGAGTCCAACCACATTTACATGCTGCCTTCTCTCTCTCTCTCTCTCTCTCTCTCTCTCTGTACCCTTCAAAAATGCCGCTTAAGCTCGATCATATTTCTTTTTGTATGTCTTTTAGTACAGTACGAGTACGCCCGGATTTAAGAGCAGGTGAATAGCGCTTTAGTTTCAAAATTATTCCATCCATAATGGTAGAGAACCTTTCGCACTTAAACTACTTAGTTGTTTGCGTATGCCAGTATTCCTCAGTGCCCATCAGAATGGAGGACATCAAGCAGCCTATCATTTCACTCACACGTATCCCCAGATCGTGTCCAGTGTATTAAACAGAACGTAAAGTTTTCGACATTAGCAGAAGAGTTTCCTAAGTTTTAGAATTTGCATTAACTAAATAAGTCAAATGAGAGATCGAGCCTTCATTCACACACACACATACAAGCCTCCTACACGACACCGTTTGTACACATTGGAAAATTATAACATTCCCTCCTCTGGCATCTCCACTTGGGCAGTACAGTATGTTAAACATGCAGCGAACGCTGTAAATGACTATTTCATGTTCTGGGCTGCGATGAAAGAGCTACGTAACTGGCCCAGTGGTATAATTCTGAAGTGTGTAATCTGAACTTCTGTTCCAGTATAATTACGTTGAGTGGGAGAGAAACGTTGGAATAAAATAGTTTGATTGCTCCCCTTTTTCCCCCCGTTTCAATTGGACACTAATTTTTTTTATCCCTCTGAAAAAGGATTCGTGGGAAAGTCATTACGACATGATTGCGATAGATTTTTCGGGCAGTTTTGTAAATAGAGCGTCGCATCATCGGCTGCTTTTTAAGCGCGGTCAGCCGCCCGTCTCATGTCCGTTTTTAGTAATCACGACTACAAAATAATGTAAACAAGTCGGCCCTTTAAAACTCCCGTATTTGCTAAACAAAATGACCGGGGGAACTGCCCAACGGGCGAATGTATGAAGAAAAGCGGTTCACGGTGGAAAGGGAAGCTTTGTGTCATGTTCTTTGGGCAACTAGATTGGAAATCAAAAGGTAGTACACCATTGTCGTTAACATGGGGGAAATTCCACGTTAAGTCTGAAGAGAAATTGATATAATTTTACGATTATCTTTTTCGCCATATTGGATTGCTTTCCCACCCGTGTTATGGACCTGATTTTCTTTAATTCAAAAATACCATATATAAAAATTATGGTAACATTTCGTAGTCTAAAATGTAAAGAATATCGTAGCCATATCCGATGAAGCTTTTCTTCGGTGTATTTTTTTTTTTCCTATTTGATGTAAATTCAAGACCTATTTTTGTTATATCAGTACTTACAGTTTTAGCAAATCTTGAATATCCCGACACTTTAATATGGACACAAACACGTCGTCTCCATGGCCATAGTAATGCCAGATCTCCCGCATTGAGCGGGAGGCATGTAATCAGCTGAGGTCTCCCGCCAGGGATGAGAAATCTCCCGCATTGTGACCAATCAGTTGGTACAAAAAGTAAACGCCGTTACAGTTGGCGTCGTTGATGTCGAATATTCATTCTTTAACACTGTTTAAGATTCTTGTTTGTACTGACCATCTTGACATTCACTAATTATTCATATGTGAAGTCAATGTAGCTTGTGGTTCAGTGTATGTGTACTTTCCTCCTCTTGGCAACAATTTTGGCTATTTTTTTTTTATGAGGTCGAGTTTAGCGACAGTCGCAAATGTGAGTTGGCAACAATGTATGTGGGTCGTCCCTCCAGCTGGCACGTAGGCAGCGTCTTGATATTCATGTTATTGTACAGTGTCCTGTCACCACATTGTTAGTTCTTTGTTGATTTGTGCTTCCTGCAGGTGTAAGAACATTTCATGATCTTATTTACATATATATAAGGGGTTAGATTTTTGTCCACTTTTTCTTTGATTCTGTCTTGTACTAGAAATGACTCGTATTTGGTCGAAGGCGGTCTCACGATCCTTTCAACTAGAATCTCCCGCTTTTGGGACCCGCCAACTAGGTATCTGCGTGGCCGGAGTAACAGGGAACCAAAATCGTTGTCATATGATTTATTCTCTTGCGTCCGGCCACGTATGCCATAATTCATATTACTCCTTTCCACTCCCAGCGTTTTGGAGGAACCGACCAGATGGACGGGGAGATACTCAGCAGAAGTGTGGTAAAATAGGACATAGTAGTTTTGACGGGGGAGAGGGGTTGACCAGCTGATGCCTATCTGTTGGAGGGAAATTTGAACTGCAAGACATGCGTTCCTACTCCCTGCCGGCGGGTATATCCCAAACATAAATATTTTCATATTCACTGGGCCATGAAGTATGTTTATTTGTGCAGAGTATGTTTACATATGAAGGGAAGCGGTGCGCCATTACTGGCGGAGAGGCAACGCTATGTGAGATGTTTATTCTTCCAAGTGTATTTATGTAGGAAAGTGATCCGCCATTAATGTACTCGAGAGATTGATGTAGCGAAATTTATGAAGTGGCTTCCCAGTGAGAAACTTAAGGAGAAACTTAACGTATCGAAAAGCATCAGAAGATATTAGTATCACCTTTAAAGGGCGGATTTTCCTACCTAAGGGATGGCTTTTCATACCCGCAACACGATCCCGAGGTTCTTACAAGAAAACATGATTCTTGATCGTCCTGACACACCGAAACTGTACGAAGGTGACTTAACCATAGAAGAGGGTTATAAAGTCCCAGAGAGGATTAACGGCATTCCTGTCAGACATACGAACCGTTTTGGTTTATTTTGGCTCATGTTGCTGTAGACAGATTTCATTTTCTTTTTTTTTTACGATAAAATTTTTGAAACATTTGGTCTCGCTTGTAAACCCGTCATCTCCATGACAGGAGTAAATGGAACTATAATCCAAGAGATGCATGTGGCATGCGAAGGGTGGGAGATGGGCAGTTTAGAAAGGGTAGTGAGTGGTGAGATGATGATGAAGTAAAACTGCTAGTGAAAGAGAAAAAAGAGGCGTTAGGGCGGTACTTACAGGGAAGGAGGGTAAATGGTTTGGGAGATGTATAAGAGAAAGCAGTGGGAGGTCAAGAGGAAGGTGTAGGCGCTGAAAAAGAGTGCAAAGAGAGTTGGGATAAGCAAATATCAGTAAACTTTAGGGAAAATAATAAGATGTTTTGGAAGGAGGTAAATAGTGTGCGAAAGACAAGAGAACAAATTAGAACATCGGTTAAGGTAGCAAAAGGGGAAGCGATAACAGACGGTGATGAAGTGAGGAGATCGAGTGAACATTTTGAATGACTGTTGAATGCGTTTGATGATAGAGTGGCAGATGTAGCACCCTACATTTGCCACTCTGTCATCAAACGCATTCAACAGTCGAGGTGGTGTGCGGGGTGAAAAAGTCATGGAAAGTGGTTTAGAGAAGAGCGAAGAGGTGTTGAAAGTCTTGCGTAAGGTGAAATGAGGCAAGGTGGCTGGAGCGGATGGTATTTCAGTTGAATTTGTTAAGAAAGGGGGTGACAGTGTTGTTGACATGTCGGGAAAGATTGTCAGTGTACGTATTGATCATGCTGATGTGTCTGAGGATTGGCGGAATTCATGTATAGTGCCATTGTATAAAGGCAAAGGGGATAAAGGTGAGTGTTCAAACAACAGAGGTATAAGTTTGAGTATTCCTGGAAAACTGTATGGGAGAGTATTAACTGAAAGGGTGAAGGCATGTACATAGCATCAGACTGGGGAGGAGCAGTGTGGTTTCAGAAGTGGTAGAGGATGTCTGGATCAGGTGTTTGCTTTAAAGAATGTGTGTGAGAAATACTTAGAAAAACAGATGGATTTGTGTGTGGCTATGTATCGGTATATATATAGCAACAGGTGGTCAGTTTCCTGCCAAAGCTACCCACGGTTCTGTAATTCTACCTCTTTACTCAATGAACATACTTGGTTAATACCAATTTTTTTTTTTTTGGAAACCCCACATTATGGCAATAGCCAAGTCTGCCTCTAAGAAACTGTGTGTCCCGTTTCGATGTAACTTTTTCTCTTCTGAACAGTTGCTCCGTTTATACAAGGGCTTGATTCGTCCTTGTATGGACTACTGCTCTCACGTTTGGGATGGTTCTAGCTCTGTTTCCTTACTTGACAGAGTTGAGTCGAAAGCGATTCGACTTATAAACTGTCCCAGG
>JAYMFT010204872.1:0-25490 GCA_038088735.1 Panulirus argus | reverse complement strand
TCGTTGAAGAAAAGGAGAAAAAGTGTTGGCGACAGTACAGACCCTTGAGGGACACCGCAGTTGATGGAGAAAAGGGGAGAGGCTGATCCATCAACAACCACAGAGATAGATCGGCCGGAGAGGAAGCTAGATACCTTTACTATGTGATACTGTAAAACCTTCACTTGAATGGTTTCTTTACTGATACGAAATCTTTACTCTTTGATACTGTAAAACCCTCACATGAATGGTGGCTTTACTAATTCTTACCCCTCATCAAGCTAGGCATATCTACCCTGCCAGAAAGGCAACGCTGCCTGTCATGTTTCACCCAACCACTGGCAAATTTCCAGTCCCACACAACACTGGGGCAATTATTTTGATACGCCAGGGAAATCGTTAGGCATGATACCCGAAGCGGTGGATCATGTCACCAGAACGTGTCACTGTTAACTCCAACACACGCACACACACACAGGACACATGTAGATATGATTACCCAAACGTAAATTCACAAACACATCTATTTTTTTAATAAAAAAGTAGTAAATATTCTTAAAAATCACTGCCGTAATTTAAGACATCATAACTATTGTCCACAGAGCAGGCGAACTGTTTACGGAAACAATTCCGGGCTTGGTTAAAAGTAAGAAAGTATATTACCATAAAGCAAAGAACGTGGTTGGGAAGATTACTGACTCATATAACACGAGTCAGCCTGGCTGGCCGGATATGCGTCATGAGATTAAATATTTTACCTAAACTAAGGTAAGAAAAAAAGAGGATTTTCCCCTCGGTAAAAACAATGAACACATAAAGAGCAAACGACCAAGTGGACAAACGAAATAATTCATGACGCTACTGACACGACATAAACATTAAGTAGGTTCGGTAGAGAGATACAGAGAATGAGAGGGTAAACGATCACGCGGGGCTTGGGAGGACGATGTCTACTGCAAGAGGAAAGTATTTACCTTGCGGACGCTGGAGAGGCGGCAAGAAGATGCGAATCCTGCGACCGCCTTCATTTAGGAGCGGAGGTGAGGCTGGTACACATACACACACACACTCTCTAGGTCCCCTCACACCACCCCTCACTCCGGTACACCCAGTATACGTACACCCGCGTGCCCGCCATCACGTTACACAACCGACGGTACACAGAAGGTGAGCCCGCATGTGTGGCTCGGGGGGTCTGAGGCTGGCTGGCTGGCTGGCTCACTGTGAGGCAGGCGGGGACTGAACCCGTGCCTTCGACTTGGCACGGGCACCTCCTGGGCGTGGCAGCGCTGCCCCCCCTTTTACCTCCGCCCCCACAACAACACCCTACCCTCCACACCTTCATAGATCTACTACACTCTACACTGTGCGTGTGCCACAGAGAGAGACACGCACCCGCCGCCGCCACACCACCCCTGCACGCGGGCGGATCAGCATCCCGCACAGTATGCCGACCGACTTGCCCGACCCGATCACGTTACGCCTCGCGTCGTACCCACAGGCTCGGCACACGTCGTCATGCTGGGCCGCGTGACACGTCCAGCGGACCCCCTCACCTGTGTGTGTGTCTCTCTCTCTCGCACACACACACACTCACTCACTCGCTCCTAGAGAACCATCATGTGTGATAACGGCTCATCCTCGACGACCAGTTCGTCGGAGGCCGCTAGTTGACGAACGAGGGTCCTAATCAGGTGTGCTTTGTCCTCACCCCACCCCCCATCACCCTATCCCATTCAACACCAGCAAGATCCGTGATCCACGGCGGCCGTGCACCAGCCAGACTCGTGATCCACGGTGGGCGCACACCAGCCAGATCCGTGATCCCAGCGCACCCACAAACACCTCCTAAATAAAGCCTGGTGAATGGGGAGGGGAAAGGTGGGGGTGTGGGGGTAGCACTTTTGTGTGTGTGTGTGTACTGCCCGCCCGCGCGCCTCCCTTTACGTAATGCCCTGAGGAGGGGCCACCAGGCGTCTCCACTGGTGGCGGATTCCTATTTGTGTGTTACGGGCGGAGAGCATTACACCCGTGCAGCTTTTCCTATGTCTTTCTACACTGTGTATGTGCACCGTGTCTTCACTCTTTTACGTGCGTACGTACACACACAGGCTTGGCAAGAGGGTCCCGTCTACCTAATACTCTCGAGGGTAAGATGAACGGCTGGGATTGGTTGTGGGCCGACTGCAGCGCCCAGAATTCGAACCAATGCGGACCCGTCCCTGTGCTGACTACGGAATGGTGTGTGTGTGTGTGTGTTAATTACCTATTTGTACTGTATGGGGAGATTAACAATCGTGCGGCCCCAATTCTTGCGTGTGTGTGAATGGGTATTTTGCGTGTGTGTACATATGTATGTGCGGGATGTGTGTGTGTGTGTGTACATGAGGTGTTATGTATAATCATCCTATTATGCTCGTGGAAAGAATTTACGCTTGTGGTTGCCCACCTCCTGATCTCACATACCCACCATATTCGGGCTTCATTCTTTTCTACTTGTAACATTTTCTGGCCCCTTCACCCAGTCTGCCCCACCTGCCACCGTCCACTTGATCTTCGACGGGGATATATTTTCAAAGCACTTCCTTGATCGTCTGCTTCCTCGCTTTCTTTGGTGTCAAGTCCTGTATCGTTTAAGGTCATATCTTGATAACGATGTCTCGCTGGTTGACTTTTTCTCACTCTGTTCCCTTCTACTTGATTCCTTCACTTTTTTTTTTTTTGCATAATTTTCGAAATGCATCCTCTTCACATGACCAAACCTCTCCGAAGTATATCTTGTAACCCATGGTTTTATTCCACAGTCCATTCCTTTTCCATTCTCTGAAATCCCACGTTTCCTGTACATTTCACCATTTCGTAGTCCAACTCATCTGGTGACACCACAAGCACCCTCTGAATAACTCCTTGGAGCTGACTGAATCTTACAATTCTTTTGTTTCTTTCATACTCGTTCGCTGTTTCCTGTATTAACAAGGTAGCGTCAGGAACAGATGAAAAAAAAAAAAGGCCTCATTCCATTTTTGGCTGTCATGTGTAATGAACATATTTGGGTAATTTTATGTCAATATTTCAAACCTCCAGGTTATAGTTGTCAGGACTGTTGTGTCCCTTAGTCCTTTTCTTATTCAG
Organism: Panulirus argus; assembly: GCA_038088735.1. NCBI lineage: Eukaryota > Metazoa > Arthropoda > Malacostraca > Decapoda > Palinuridae > Panulirus > Panulirus argus. The sequence continues at coordinate 22,379 of JAYMFT010204872.1, read as the reverse complement.
TCACATTTTTCCCTTTAGCAGTTCTCATGAAGGCTGCAGTCTTCTCTCCTTAGGAACTTCTTATTTCTCTGGTCCTTTGCCAAGTTTGGATAATACCAATACCAGATATTTAAAATTTCTAACCTCTTCCAACAGCTTATCACCCTCCTAACTTAAAACTTCACTAGATTCAGGTAATCTAAAATGGTATTGCAGATTTTTTTTTGAGAAACCCCCTCCTAACTCTTACATGGCATTCAACTTTAATCTCAACCATTTAATCATATATAAAACTGATTTTTCACCCATGGACAGAATCTTGTAAGAGCAGCCACTCGTGAAAAATTTAAACACCATTTAACTTCTAAAATAAGGTGTATCCATGGTGATTCATTCCCTTTGGCCATTATGAAAGTATCAGACCAGGAGATGCTCATTCACAGGAACTTTTCAGCTGTATGGAAACCATCCCACGTCTGTCATGTTACAGTACAGAGCACGGTAGCATAAAGTAACTGGCCTCTACCTTCACAGTTTGGCACAGTGCACACCAACTGACTGTGGCTTGATGGTATCGGCTTGTGGTGACTTAACTTTAGTTTCTGCCTTTGGAGATGTCATATTGATATGTTTTTATTTTAATATAAAGTACTTCGTTGTAACTTGAGAAGTAGTGTATTTAGGGACACTGATGATGTCATTGGTTACATGATGGTGATTTTCGATTTGATTGTTCAGCCAACCACTCTGATTTTTGTGTTTTCCGTGTTTATAGATGTTATTTTTTTTTTTAGTGAGTATTCATGGCATAGTTATTCTGTTGCTTTTATATTTAATGTGGAGGTACGACATTATGTACAGACGAGGGATCTGATGTCTAATTGACTAGGAAAAGGGCTATTCAGAGCCCAGTCATAAGAGATCAAGATAATGGTTCAACCGGGATAGGCCACCAATCGGCTGTCCCCCTTCACAGATTTACTTCTCAGTTGGCCGCCAGTCGTCTACCCACTGCCCTCCACAATTAGACTTTTGAGAGGGTCAGCTTGTAACCCTTTATCATAAAAGGCGGAGGCAAAAACGGGCCCACATATCCAAGTTGTCTTGCCAGAACTATTGTACTAATGATATACACTTAGAGAACTTGAATGGGTGGGTGTCAACCCAAGGGAGTGCTTGCGATTACCTCTTGGAATGCCTGTTAAGAAATCATACCAGTTCTCTTCATAACTGATTCTTTGTAGCTGCTGGTGCACTGCCCAGCTTTTGCTAAAGTGTAGATCGGCTCACAACTCTGTGTAATTGGTGGTGACAACTCCACAGCCTAAGGCTACCTCCTTACTTGAGGCAGTAGGGAGGATGAGTCGGAGGATGTCTACTTGGGTAGAAATCCTGCGATCTCTAATGAAACTTTCCCCGATGGAACCTTACTGTAGCTTTAGTTGTATATTGTACAACGCCCTAGCTCGTGTTGATAACTATGTTAAATATCATGGTTGTGTTAAAATGACGTATAGCGGCAGAACTTGGCTAACAGACATTTTAACTCGTATATTGTTGAATAATGGCCTTGGAAAGGAATTTTAACCGCTAAATGATGGAGTCAAGAAAATGTAGGTGGGTCATCGTGACGGGGGTTTATCGAATTATTGCAGAAAATATTTTAGCAGTTGATTGATAAAGTATGTCAGGATAAAGTTAAAAGAATAGGAAATCCGTTAGAAAATCGGTTTTCGTTGCTGTGCAGACATATAATTTGGGGGCAACGTGTGCGTTAAGATATGGTATATTTGTTGACTGTTACCGTCATCCATCTTCATATCCTCGCCAACACCACCGGATTACTACGACATGGAACACTCTTCCTTGCGTTAACAATACTTTTTTCTATGCGTTAACAGTGTAACATCCGGCCAGTCATTATCACTATAATTAGTGCCCCTGAAACCATCACTAATTAACCAATTATAATATGGGACAAGAATTTTGATGGGTGGTAATAATTTGATGTTGACGGTTGTAATTACTTTAGCAGTAGACAGGCCTAGAAAAACTAACATCGCATCTGTGACGCTTGTATATGTTCCTTTTTGTACAGACGGTTGGCAGCAGTTTGTTATAGAAAAGATAACTTGAACATGTATAGGATGTGTGGTTTCATCTGGTCGTATATCTGTTAAAATGATGTGTAAGACTGGAATAGTTGTTTAGTGCTTGTCATGTCGGTGTGCAAGTGTTTATCCGTGTGTGTTATGGAGGAGGGATCTCTTGAGTAAAGGTTACTGTTGAGTTACACTGGGGTAAGCTTTCCATTTCTATTTGGGGTTAGGTTGGTTATGAAGTAGTGTGGTTAGGATAGGTCTAGAGCTGTTGCAAGAGAGTGACTTAACATATCAAGATGAGGTACTGGAAGTATATGTATTTCGCTGCGTAGACGTTGAGCGATTGTCCTGAGTGCTGTTTTTTATGTGGTTTGCAGCATTGTTATATTTGCTTTTGACAGTATAGATGACCAGGCAGATGAGGCGTAGTTTAGGGTGGAGTGGGTGAATTGTTTGTAGAGGACATTTCAGTGATCGAGGTAGACAAAGCGAGTTATCGTATTTCTGTGAAAAACTTTTTTTTTCCTTCGGGTGAACGGTTTGGTAATTTGTATTTTATTTATGCTATACACTTTTTTTTATATGTAGTACTCTTAATTAGGTTCTTACTCAATGCATGAACTGATGACTGTCACATATTCAGAGGGGAAATACGACGAAACCTTTCCTTCTGTTTTGCAAGCCTGGTGCCTGTCAATGACATAAGGGCATCAACGTTGCTAATGGCTTTTGTGTTCATGTTTCTGATGTGGTGTGGGGAGTGAGTCTCGTGTGGGATGCCCGGTAAGTTGGGTGTCTCTTGGGTGGGAGTGGTTGACTATTCTGGGTTGATGGGAGTATGGAGGTTGGGTTAATGTCTGTCAAGGATTAAGGAGATGATAGTAGATTTCTTTGGTGATGCAGACATTATCCTCTGGGTGTCCCATGATCAGAGGAAGATTATTACCCATTGGTAAATATAGATGTATGATTCACACATACGGATGAGTTTGTCTTAAAACCTGTATATCGTATATGAGCACCAAAGTTAAGTTTGTTCTCTTCTTACATGGTCTTTTATGCTTACATGGACATGAAGACGTTGAACCATACTGGTGCTGTGAAATGCAGTAAGGATAAATATAAGAGAGTAAATTGGAACTCTATGACCCATTTTAAGTTGATGGGTATATTGGCAAAAGAACCCAGGGGATGGATGCTTTGTGTGGTTCGCGCTGGGATAGTGTGTTTGGATGGGGCAGCCTAGAATAGGATAGTTTTTTTTGGTTGCGGTAGCTTTGTCAGTTTTTCCAATGTATCCATCCCCTTAAAGAGGGGATTCCATGGGGAATGAAGAATCAGACATGGGAATACTGACAGGTAGTTAACTACATAATGTTCAAACTGTACTTGGCAAGATGGTCATGATGGCGTTGAATGGATACAGGACCTGGGCCTTGCATGGATTTCAAAGTTTAGAAATTCAATAGTAACACATTTTATTGCCAAAATATAAAACATGAACACAAAATGCTTGGTAAACCTCTACTAGAAGTTAAAGAAGAAAAAGATCTTGGAGTAATAATCAGTAATGATTTATAAACAATGCCTTGCTGAAAATGTTAAAGCCAATAGGACATTAAGTTTCATAGCAAGAAATATAATCTACACACAAGGAATACAATACCCACCCTCTACAGTGCCCCAATTACACCTCATTTGGAATACAATATTCAGTCCTAGACACCAAATCTAATAAAAGATGAAGAGGAACATGAAGAAATTCAAAGATCAACCCTAATCCCTACACCCAGAAATAAACTTAAGATGAAAGTTTCAGAGACCTAAAATCAGTCACTGAAAAAGTGCAGACTCCATGTACTTTTCAAAATACTAAATAGTTTCAACAGCATATGAAAAGTTCTTCACTTTAGACAGAGACCCAAAGACCAAAAATAATATTACACAGATAAGGAAGAAGAGTTGATATAGCAATGTGTAAAGTGGTTAAGCACTTGAATAAACTACCTTCCAATGTATTAAATGCAAATACTACACATACCTTTAAATCAAGGCTAAACAAATACTTCACTGATATCTTTTATCAGTAAAAAACTATCTTACCACTAAACATGTCTTTCTTTACATAATCCACCTGCAGGGATGTTAAACTGATAGGAAACTTTTTCCAATCCATGCTTTCCAGTAAGATTTCCAAAGCAGTATCTCTCCTATAATGCATAGTATTTTTACTTAACTGTTGTGTTAAAAGGAAAGCTGGGTGGGGAGGTGCCATCTGCTTTGCTATCCTGTTTCTATGCAATATATAGGTCATCACATTTTGGACAATCAAGTCTCCTGCTTTTTGTCCTTCCCAGTTGAGGTGTGTGTGTTTGTCATGAAATGCCTGAGGACAATATGTGGTGTTAGGAGGGATAATAGAGTAAGAAATGATAGGGTAAATGAAAAGCATAACTGAGACAGCTGATGGGGATGGGTTCAAGTCATTTGGAGAGGATGAGTGACGAGATCCTGATACATGGTACAAGCGATGTCAAAGTGGGTATAACAATAAAAAGGGAAAAATGAGGGTGAGATGGAAGGATAAAGTGAAATATGCTTTGAGAGACTAAGGCCTGAACATGTAGGAGGGTGTGAAGCCTGCACAGACAGAGCAAACTAGAATGATGTGGTATACAAGGAGCGATGTGCAGTCAATGGGCTGAACCAGCGCAAGTGAAACAGGCAGATGAAACCATAGAAAGGTCTGTGGGGCTTATCTGTGTATAGGGGCTCTTGCTCCAGTGCATTATATATGTAACCTAGAGACGGAATGTGAGCAAATTACGATCTCCTTCATCTGTTCTTGGCACTACCTCATTTTATAAGAAATAGTGGACAAGCATGAAAAAGAATGTTCAAAATTCAGTATTTTGCCCCCCCCCCCAAAAAAAAAAATCATCTCAATAACCCATTAAGTATAAACTTAGTTTATGGGAAAAGTAATAAAAATATAGGAGGTGATAATAGCTTATATATACCCAATGTACAAAATAATGCCACTGAAAGTGATATATTTTGTGGAATTTAAACAACTTCAAAAAGGTACACTTAAATCTCATCTTTCTTAAAGCAATAACATTTAAATAAAGATTTATGAAATGAGGAGAAAATTGTAAGAGGTGATTACACAACATACAAGTCCCTGTGAGCAAAAACAGGACCAAGTTCAAAAACAGATATTTCTTGATGAAAAAATTCACTGTTTTTTCCACTGTGTAATGAAAGAACTGTCAAGTGTCAGAAAATGTACATAAAGATAATCAATCCACAATGAATACTTCCCAGTTAAAAAAAACTTAAGCTCACTTTTACAAAATAAACTAAAACCACAGCATATTAAATTTCTCAGAAATGCCTAGAAATGCAAAATAGATAATGACTTTATAAGCATGGGTAGTGAAATAAGTAAAATGTGTTATTTTGCTGTAAAATACAACTATCATCAAAATGACACATGCACATATCTTTTCTATACACAACATCGATATAATGCCTCAGGAAGCTGCATCCAAAATATAGAAATAGTACATTTTGTATAAAACCCTATTAAGTAAATCACTGTTTAAGTAGTATCTTGTAAAAATAAGTTCACTGACCACCACCAGAACAGCACAATCATATGCTCAATACACATGCAAGTACTGAGCAAATCTCAGAGGAATATATAAATAAATGAAAGACAAGAACTAACCATGCATAATGCCCCTGAATAACAGAAACACTACAATCAAAACAATCCAATGATAAATCCATTTAGCTTTAACAACAAGGCACATGTACATTTCCCCTGTACATGCAATGAACCTGTTAACTTAGTTACAGTAACACATGGCAAAATGTAAGAACTAATCAAAAAACTTTAGGACCTAACAGTTTGCAGCAGATGATGAGCAGGCTGAAGGATGAGCTGTACGGGGAAAAAAATAAAAAATAAAAAAGCAATGCATGAAAATCATTAAAAATTATGCAAATGGGGACAAAAATTTTGAATTGTTTATGATGACTTTTGTTGGAGGGATATTTTGCAACCAGTGCTAATATCCAGCAATAACAGATGATTCTGTAAAAATAACTTTTATCAGGAAATGAGAGGGATTTTCCAAGAAAGAGACTGGGGGGTGGGGTTGGGGGTGTTAGAGATCAAAAAATGAGAAGATAGGTTTCATGAAGATAGTTTGTATTTCTGGAATACTTTGTCATTATGAAAAACTGAAAGGGATGAACTTGGAGAGAATGCTAATAATGTGCTGGATGAAAACATGTAATGATGATACTTATAAGTAGTGTGGGATACATGTAAGTGAGGGATAATGTATTAGATGAGGAATCTAATTATCATCCAGACTTTAGTGTATGGAACAAGTATCCTGCATGAACCATGTTGCTCCATATAACATGTGTAAATCCAGCTGACAATATAAGCATAAGTGATGAGACTAAATTTAAAATACAAAAGCCTTCTTCAAGGACCAAAGATTAGTCGTTTTTGCATGCGCAAGAACTTCAAACAGTGTTCACTCTCTTATAACATTACATGATTCACTACACTTGAATTAAGGTGATACCTCAGCACAGCAGAAAATTATTGAAAACCCAATCTAACATAAAAACGTATTTCTCATTTTAGGTTCTGATAAATAACAACCTTGGACTAAAACTGCAAAGCTACAACTATTCTCAAATACTTCTAAATAAAATCCTTCAAAGATGCATGATAAATTCTAAAGCAGTTCTACACTCACATTCATTAAATATGTACATAACGTAAAAAACAAAATCTTTTTTGTTTTATAAACTTAAAAATAGTATTTTCACATGTTCCTGTCAATATTCAAAACCATAAGCATCAAAATTTTCCAAGTTGAGCAACCTGCATATATCTGTGAAACTGTGGTCTGCAATGCAGATTAGCAGTGCAAGCAAAAATGATGAACTTTTTTAAAAGTGAATGTGAAATTAGAGGAAAGAACAGATTAAGGAACAAGTAAATCTGAGGATAATGTGGTTTATGTTATTATAAGGTAAGACAAGGAGTAGTGAGGTGGTATGTGAATGAAGTGAACACAAGGGTATAATTCAACAAGGTAAGAAGACTGAGAGTAAAGGTGAAAGGCTGAGTAAATGAGATGCCTGTGAGAAAGGATTGCCTCAGATGAGAAATCTGTGATAAGCATAAACTGTGATATATGGTGTAAGCTCTGTATATCATCTTGCTATAATACTAAGGGCAAATAAGACCTAGATGAACAGAGTGGTGGATTTCAAAGATAATCTAGAATTAATATAGATTTTTACATATGGAGGTTCTGCCTCAGCCACCTTGCTGCACTGCAGAGCACAAATAAAATGTAATGTACAGAGTGCTAGATGCTTTAAAAAAATCTGAATTGTTTATGTGAATGCCCAATAATATTACAACATTAATGGACAAATCACAAGTATTTGTTCCTTTAACTCCTGTAGCCCTGCATCCAAAAGAAGCTGCAAAGTTGCCACAAGTCAAGTAAAATCAGAAATAAGACACTGAAAGAAAAAGGATATATTTGTCAGGTTTCAGCTAATTCATGCTAAATCTTTTCTAAAGAGCCTATCATATTTCTAACTGCATCCAAAATGGAATGTAAGTGTAAAAAAACTTACCACATGAGATGCTTCTAGTTGTTACTGAATTGCAGAGTTCTCTATAAAGAAAACTTACATGGTATCTAACAGAATACTGGCAAATGTATCTGATAAATGAAAAGTGACCAAGACACAATCTTTAGGGAATTAATCTACCAAAGAAGATGGGAGATTTATGCAGTTTTCAATTAAATTTCATCCTCTGAGAACATTTCAATAAGGGGTCTAGCTTTTTCCACAGTAGCAACAGTGTTTGTCAATATATATGTGGCAGCCTTTATTTTCTTCAACAATTTGACCTGATAGTCAATTCTTTTCATACACATTACATCCTGTGATGTATTACGCCTACAAAACTTATCCGCAACTTTCCCAACTTTTATGATTTCAGCCAAACTTCTAGCTTTGCTTCCATGAATCCTAGACTGGACACAGACTTGTAAAAGTTTCATACTTTTGTCAAGTTCCAACTTATGAAGCTTCAAAAATTCATGAATTTGATGAAATTTAAATTTTTTTTTTCTAAAAAATTTTTCGTTAAAGGAGCAATAAGCACATTCAAGTCGACTAAGGACATTCACTTCTTCTTGTGTTATTGTACACTGTTCCTCCAGTAATGATTTTAAAGAAAATATACTATCATGTTTCACTCCGGCAGCTATGATTTGTTCCTTGAACCAGCAGCAAAAAGCCCAACAAGCTTTACTTATCACTTGCTTCTGTAGTTTCTTTTTAGAACTGGTTTGCTTGATGGCTGACATATGATCATCAATGTTGAAATGATTTGATGGAAGATCCTCATCTTTTTTCCAGTTTTCACAAACTTTACCTTCATAATCTTCAAAAAATGAAGCCATGTCACTGAAAATGTAAGTTACTATATAGCTCATACTATTTCTCGGGAATCTATCAATCTATATCCCTGACACCAATTCCCTCTGGGAACTTCCATTAAGTGGGAGGCCAGGGCAAAACAGGTCTCCACTTATCCCTGTCCTTACATGCCTTCCTTGCATACACCATTCCAGGCATTCTTCCTCCCGCCTCTCGCTCCAGTACTCTTCCACTTAATTTCCCACGTCACAGGTGGTCTTCCTTGCATTCCAACCCCTTTAATTGAACCATCATACTCTCACCTTAAACATTCCCTGTCTTGCATTCTTTCCACATGCTCAAACCAAATCAAAGTATTATGTTTCACCTACTCTACCACTCCACAATTCATTCCCACTGTATTCCCTGCCATACTAAATCTCTCAAAGACCCTTTCATTACTTTTTCTGTCTATCTAGTCATACCACATGCTCATCTCATATAAGTCATTTCCATGGCCTGGATTCTTGACCTCTGAGACTCATCTCATGTCCATGTTCTAGCCACATAAGTTAGGGCTGCATGGACAATGCTGACTCTTTATAATTTCTTCACTTCCATACTTACACTTCTACCCTTCAATATTCAATTAAGGGAACCCATGACTCTTTTACCCTGTACTGCTCTCTCCCTTATCTCTCCTTCCATATCACCAAACTTACCCAAGATAGCCCACCAAATACTTGAATTATGTCACCTCTTCCATTCTTTCTCCCCTAGTTTGTATAACACAGTTTAGTACACTTTCTATTTTCACTCAATAGGCTTTTGCAAAAAAAAGCAGAATTAATGAAACAAATTTCTAACTGTTCAGATGGTAACTTTTGAATGATGCAAGAAGTCTATGGATACAGACAATCTGCTTTACCTTACCTTCCTTCCCTTGGAGACCTTTCTATCATCTACAGTGCTACTGCAGCACTAAGGAAGCTGGCCACACCCACCAGGTGGGACCACAAGTCAAAAAATGTAGTGATTTTGTGTGTGTGTCTATTTGAAGAGAAGGCAAGGCATATTTGAAGAGAAGGCAAGGCAACAGAGCAGTGTGCATTCTATGTCTTCATTATATCATTATAGCAACTGCATCATGAGCATGAAGGGTTTTGAGATATGGTGAATCTGTGTCTGTAGTGTTGTAGGAATATATGATGTCCAAAGAACAGATGAGAAAGCATAACTCACATATGTCTGGGAGTGTAGTTTGTAGTTTCAATAGAGAGTATGTGTGGTGGGTTTTCAAGACTAGCTGGAAGAACAGCTGTTTAGTGCTTTTCAGGTCATTTAGTTATGTATGTTTTTTGTCTGTAGGGGGTGGGGATCTGTAAATAAAGGTTACTGAAGGGCAAAATAAGGTAAGCATTTTATTTTGATCTGCAGGCTGCTGGTTAATTATGGAGTGGGTTAAATAGGAAATATTTAATGCTGTTTCAAAAAAAAAAAAACCGCACTGAGCATATTGAGATGGGATTACACTGGGAAGATCTTTGTGTTAGTGGGTAGGTGTTGATTGTTTGTGGTTGCTTGGGACCCAGTGACTGTTCTAAGGGTTTTGTTTTGTATCTCTCTTACATCTGCTTTTGGTGGATGACCAAGCAGATGAGGCTTAAGTTAAGGTGGCATAGATGAATTGTTTGTTAAGGATACTAAGGGATTCTTTCTCTTGTCTACATCAGGCACTAGTTCTGAAGGCATTAATTCATTGTTTTTGTGTTGGTGTTTTGGTATGGGAAGTGAATGCCATGTGTGTGTTGTATAAGATACCCAGAATAGTTGGTGTTTTCTTGAGGAATAATATCCATTCACAGAGCAGGAGAGCACTGGTTGCATTCAAGTCTGTCTAGGTTAAGAATACTATTGAAAATTTCTGTGGACATGCACATTTATGTGCTGGCTGAGCCACTGTTCCAACGCTACATGCAACATGTAGTGTTGCATGTGTGTTGTTGCTTCTGATGTGTTAGCATGCATTTTATGTGATTGTAACATTATCTATATAAGGGAGGGCCTCTGGGAAGACTGATGAGGGACAGAGAGAGGGCTTCTCCTTAGGAACTCTATTGTAGAGCTTAAGGGTTCTAAAGGTAATGCACATGTAAGTGACTAAGAAGTTGGCAACCACTTTCTGTAACTGTGGAGGGTAGTGTCAAATATCTTTTGAATTAGGTGGTGTCAAGGACAGTGTCAAATGCTTTGCTGATGTTTTCTGTCACAAATAATGTTCAGGAAATGGAGTTGTGGATGACTGAAGCTACAGTGTGGTTAAAGAATGACTTTGGGTCTAAATCCATGTTCTCCAAGTAAGTGGGTCTAAATCCATGTTCTCCAAGTGAGTGGGATAAGTGTTTGAAACTGTTGAAGATGCTTTTAAAAGAGTTTGAATACTTATGACAGAAGTGATATAAGGTGGGTAGCGATGGAGGAGTTAGGTGGTTTGGAAGGTTTTAGGGTTGGTACTATGCTGGCAAGTTTCCAAATGTTATACTCATTTTACTTTAAGTTGGCGAAGAAACCACGCCCCTTTTCCATAGATAAGTAGCTGATTGGTTCATATACAATGTTTGTGTTCCTATCCATTCTTTCACACTAAGTGTGTTCACATTTTATAATCAGACCTGTTCTTCTGTATAATAATGTTAAAACTTGGGAACATAAAAATATAAAATAATTCTATGGCATTAGCACTTTAGAGAGGATGTTAAAAATGTTAAACTTATATCACAAATGGCCAAAATAAAGGACAACATTGTTTTCAAATGAAGCATATTCATTATTTCTTTGTTCTGTAGGAAATGTAAAGTGCTAATGCCTTAAAATCATTAAAATTTTTATGTTCCCAATTTTTAACATTATTACACAGAAGAACAGGTCTGATTATAAACTGTGAACACACTTAGTATGAATGAATTGTGACACGAACATTGTATATGAAACAATCATCTACCTTAGCTATAGAAGACGGGCATGGCTTTTTCGCCAACTTAGCATACGGCAACTATAGTGATTTTATTGCACTGCTGGGAGTGGTTAACGATTTATTTAAATTCTTGACTTGTAACTGGGCCAAAGTGTTTCATTTGAAGATTGATATGCTGATACGGTCAGTTGCAGGAGAGTTCTTTAAGGAAGTAATTGCATGACTTGTCTCAGTGCAAGGAAAGGTCAAGAAGAGATAGTGCATCATCCCCTGGTTCTCATACAAAATGATGTTTTGATATATGAAGTTCTCCTTTATGCATTCTAGAAATTTGTTTGTTCATGATTGTCTCTCTCCATGAGAATTTAAATTTTCCCAGCCTACTTCCCTGTAAGTGAAGTACCCTATTATCATTACTGTATTTTACCATCTCAGATGAGCAAGTGGCTCACTACTTCCTTCACCATCTTGACTGTTTCCCATTGCTCTCAATGTAAATCTGCTCTGGTTCACTGTAGTTCCAGCATTCACCATGATATGCAGGCAACACAAAAGCAATGGATATTCATGCTTAGCATAAATATGAGGTATTCATTAAGCAAACAAGAACAAGTTATAGATGTACTTCCCTTTTGATAAGCACACTACTTTAACTTTATACTGCATCATATGACTTACGCTCTCTGTTGCTTCAGCCTTTTCAAACCTTTTCTCATATAATCAAAGCCATATTTTTTCTGTTTTCTCCTTTCTAGTAGATTGCCTTGAACTGAAAGAGAGAGATAAAACCTCTTTTCATTATCTTCCTTTTACAATGTATTACTTCCTGGCATAACTTACAATTCCCATCAAGCGGGGTGAAACTTGCAGAAGAATCTCCACATATCCCTGGCCATACATGCCTCCCTTGCATACACATTTACTAACCTGAAAAAAAAAATGCTCACAGAACACGAACTGATACAAAATCGCAAACCACAAAGAACAGAGCACTAAGAAGTAATTGGCCATCTAGGAACCACAAACACTCAACACCTACTCAAAGGAACAAATATCTTCCCAATACATTATAATAAGACCTCAACATACTTAGCACGTAATTCTGTGCAACACCACTAGGCCCCTCCCTCAAAACCATTTCATAACTAAGCAACAAACCTCGAGTAGAAATAAAAAGATTACATCTGCCTCACACTTCGGCAAGCTCTAGCCACAGTTCCCCTCATCTCCCAAGACACATAACACTGACAAAATTGACCTCCCAACTCAAACCTACCACACATACACCCATCAGAAGCCACATTCCCCAGCCAAACACAAGTCATACTCTCCCTTCTATGCTCTGGATATCACCCAGCACTACAAACACAGTTGCAACACATCCCAAGACCCTTCATGCCCACAATGCATTTACCACAAAGAAGACTTACCCTTACTTCACTTACTACTCAGTTGACCTGCACTCTCTGCACATAAGCACATCATAACACTTTATGACCTATGGTCCCATCTGATGGATGTGGCCAGTTTCCTGAGTGCTGCAGGAGCCTCATACAGATAGAAAGAACCCTGAGGCAGGAAGGTAATGTGCAGTATTTTGATATATACCTTATTTTTTTCCCCACACTGTACAGGAAGAGTCCTTTAGGACTGAAGAAAATATTATAAACATATATTTCATGTTTGTTGTTATAAAACTTCATTTATATACTTTGTATGGTGTCTAACTGACATAAAGCTAAAGCACACCAATGGGGGTTATGTCATTTTTTTTCTGAGATGAAAAAGTATTATATGAATTTATATATGTTGGTATCGTTAAGACTTTTGGTACTGAAAATACATGGGTTATGTTTCTGAATATCTTCTGGCTGTATTGGAAATAAGCGTTATAATTTTCAAATAATCTACTACAGAATGTATTTAAGAATATTTTACATTATCTTTTTTAATCAAAACTCTATTTTTGCTAAAATATTGGTTGCAACAAATTTCAGTGCCAGACGTGGACACTTAGTATGTCTTCACACTTTAAAAGAAATGCAAAATGGTTCTACAGCTTATGGATGGCATACAATCATCTCATTTATACAATAATCAAACATTTAGCACTTGTCTGATAAGAAAGTAAACAACTGTATTTCATTAACTGAGCTCTAGCGTTCATAGAAAACAGTAATATCATTACTTAGAATCATATTCAACTTACCTAAATGCAAAGAATAGCTAAACTGCACAGGATCTACAATAATTTTCTAGATTGCATATATTCATCTTGTTTCACAAAATACTTAAATCTTTGACAATTATTTGTTTCATAAAATACAAAAATCTTTAACAATCATTAACAGAAAAATAAAAAAACTGGCATTTTAATTAACTATGCTGCACTGTTCAAAGAAAACAAAAATGTCACCACTTAAAACATGCCTGACTTACTAAAATCAAATGTCCCAGGTTTCTCCTCAATTTTGTTTTCAACCATGAAGATGTGGTGTACAGAGGAAAACATCAGGCTGGGATTTTTCATGGCACTGAGAAGATGAAGTAGCTTTATCACCTCCTTTAAGTTTACATCTGCTATGGAAACAATGTTTACATCACAAAAACTTTAAAAAAGAGAAAGGGTAGAGTTAGATACATCAATAAACTCTGGATGATATCTTCACAACATTTAATGACAATAAGTCATACTGACACCATCCAGAGTCTGTTGATAAATACACCAAGTACAAAAAATAATCTGTTCTACATACAGTTATTTATGCATGTGGTTAGATGGCATACATTTAATTCTAAAGATGAACTTAAAGCCAAGATTTTGTGTCTTACATTCAGAAAGAGCTTGCCATGATCTGAATAGACACTTTAAACTTCAGAGGATCTGAATACTGTGCATATTTTAATACCAAGTTTATGTACAATGACAGCCATTTTCAGTCTGTCATCAAAACGAATCACATAACTTCGGCATGGTTCTCCTAACTACTTACCAGGAGTGATGAGATACGACCTTTAAAATGCTTTGTAACTTTGTAACTTTAAAGTTCTTTTTTTTTACTATGAAGGGCCCAGGCCCACGTCAACCTTCTACCAAAATTCATACCTAATAATTTTGCCTCTTCTTCTTATGGAATGGGAATGCCTTTTAATAATGCATGTTGGATTACCTTTCAATAATATGTGCGGGATTGCTAATCTCTTATTTGATCTTGCAAAAAGTATAGCTATACTATAGTTTTCTGTTTGAGAAATTAAAACCAAAGTTACCTGCCCAACTGGTAATCTTATCAAGAGAAGCTTGCAAACATCTTGCAGCAACTTCAGATGATGATGTACAAAAAGGGATAATTCTAAATCCCCTAGAATAGTGCCTACAATACTATTAATGGCACCAAAACAGCAAATGACACTTAAAAAGCTGTCCTGCAGCACACCGTTTTGTGAGAATTTTCTAGAATAATCACTAACATCCCTCAACTGCAATTTTCTGTCTCAAAAACTGTTCAGTGCACCTCACTTCTTTGCCTTGAAGGCCCATTTTGTGGAACTGCCTTATGAAACCATATCTCACAAGTACTGAACAGGCTTTCCATACATCAATGAATACTACTATTGTATGCAGATTAACAGTATATCCTCTATGACTAGTACATGAGAACTTTCTGAAACCTTATAAAAATGTAGTGGTACCATTATTTCTTTCGAGGTACCTATATAATTTGATAATCATTTTATCGATTACTTCAGAAACACAGCTATTTAGTTCAGTACGTCTATAGCTTGTAGCAATGGTATGTTCTTTACTTGGCTTCAGAATGGCAAGAATATAAGATTATCTAAGGATATCTTCCAACTACTTGCGAGTACACAAAGCATCCTTATTAGGCTAAAGTAATCTAACAAGAATTCTTTGGAGACTTCAGGAAGATATTTTAAAATATGCTACGCATGCCTTTCATTCTCCTGCGTGTTCAAGCTATAAGCACTCAAAATCTTTTTTGCACCATTCTTCCACCTCCTATTTGGTTTTCCCTTTTCTCCTTTTCCCTTACAACTCTCTTCATCCATTCCCTCCATAGGTTCTCCAATTTGGTCTCCCCCTTCTCCTTGCCCCATCCACTTCTCATTTACTCTCTCCATATGTCCTCTAATTTGACTCCCCTCTTCTCCTTGTCCCATCCACCTCTCCTCACTCATTCGCTCCTTATGTTCAGAAAATTTCAACACATCCTTTTTAGCTCTCTCCACTATGCTCTTCTTACCTAATCATTACTTACTCGATCTAATACTCCTCACACTACACATTGTCCTCAAACATTTCATTTCCAGTATATGCGACCTCCACCATACATACTCATCTACAACCCATGTCTCATATCCATGCAACATCATTAGGACTACCATACCTTCAAAGATACCCATTTCTGCCCTCCCCAAATAGCAACATCTCTTTCCATACATTCCTCAATGTTCCCTACACTCTCCGCATAAAGATGCAAACACAACATCACAACACTTTATGACCTATGGTCTTAGCCTCTGAGAATGGCCAGCATCATGAGTGCTGCAGGAGTCTCATAGAAATAGAGGTGACAACTGGACAAGAAATAAGCATGCCTCAGCCGAAACCAGGTGCCCATTTGCTGACCCGCCTCAAGGCTGCCAGGCCCAGCTTTCAACCTAAGGTGGACCAATACATGATTCATAGTCAGCAACTCTAGTATCTTATTTTTTCCCAGAGTGCTGATATGATGCCAGGAATTCTAACATTACTTCAATGACTGTTTTAATAACTTTCTAAAATACAGCACACTATTAAAGTACGTCAATCCTTCAATGCAACAAAATCACATTGGGTATCATTTTGTATTTTCAGATGTTTAATGCCCCACTGGCCTAGGTTGAGTTAGCTAAAATAAAATTGCATCTAATTTCATAAAACCTCAATTTACATCAATTCATTGAAGAGAGGATATCATAATGAAAGATGTCTTCCAATTTAGGCATTTAAACTCCTTGATAAAAGGAACTGAATGAATTCAAAAGTATAACAAAATGACAGGCATACCAAAAAGCTGATAATAAAAAGTACTTTATATTCAAATTTATACATCAGGTTCTATTCTACTGCATAAAACTAATTGTTTGATGCGATCTTCACTATAAAGCAGTAAATAAAAATGCATCCACGAAATACATTCTTCAAGTTTCTTTTTACATTAACTTCCACATTAACACACTACTACAGTATCAATATTCATTAACTGGAGCTAGTACACAAGAAACCTCCCTCCTGGACTCAGAACTGTCCATGATTAAAGCATTCTAATTGCAAAAAAGGTAAAGGCAATGTCATCTAATGTTGTTCAATTGATGCCAACTTACACAATTGATAGTAATGTTTATAATCTATGGCGAGGGAGGCAAAGATAACATTTCTGGATTACTTTCATTAAAGGATACTGAAATGACTGTGCCATACGATTTGGCAAAGGGAAAAAATCATTATTCTACACTACTGACAAAAACGTGACACACACTAACTTAACAGAAAAATTATAGCAATAAACCAAGAGAACTTTGGTAAACTCAGAACTTTTCTTTGATATCTAGATTACTGAAGTAAGGAAGACTGCTCCCGTGATAAGGGGCGACCCCAAGCTGTGTAGAGGAGGAACTACCGACAACCCCAAGGGTGGAAGACATCTAATGACGACCCCAAGGGTGGAAGATGCACCAACTGACAACCCCAAGGGTTGAAGATGCACTTATTGACAACCCCAATGATGATAGACGTTCCTCAACCTAAGGGTGAACCTATATATGGACTACTGACAACCAATATCCGTATGTAGTATGCACCTACTGACGACTCTATGAATGTAACTACTGATGACTCTGGTCCAAATATGGAGAATGCAGCTACTAATGAGCCCAATCCAGAAGAGAGCAAGGCAAGTGTCGTTGTACCCATATTGTGAAGACTTCACGGCATTGCGTAAATTTACTGTAGAGTCACTCACAAAGGTTAGTAGTTCTTACCTTTATCAGAATCAGTTTTCTTTGAACAGGCCATAACGAGAACCAGAAACCAAAAACTGTCTTGATCTATAGAAATTTAAGTACCAATATCACTTTGAATCATAATCCAACTTGCGCGCCACGTGAGTACCCTCGAGCGGCAACCTGGGCGTGAGTGCACTCAGAAAAGAGATCTGGAGTCAGTTTTATTTAAACAAATTGAGCTCATTGATAGCTATGTGATTTCTTTTATTTATAATTGTATATTATTCATATAATAAATTACCATGAACATTACATCATCATGGCAACAACAACAAAAATTATCTTAGTACAAAAAATCTGACTTTAAACTCCCAAGCTAAACCCAGCTCATTAATGGCCCGGGGAGTGGGGATGAGTGAGCCACCAACAATGTCAACAAAGCGGATGACTGACAAGGTATTGCTTAATGTTTTACAAACCCGCCATTGATTCACTGTAATGAAAGACGTGTAATGTACAATGTTTTCCTTTCATATCATAGGCATGTTCATAAGTGTTTGTGATGGCGTAAATAGATTATTATGAGGGGCTCTACCTGGTAGCGGTAACATTCGCACTAATGTTAATGGTGGTCTGGGTGGGGAAGACATGGGGTTGACCACACGACATTCTCGACCCTAAGGTTTTTTTTTTCTTTTACGACAGACAGTTTGAATGAGTAGTTTAACTTAGGTGATAAAGTTGCAGTTAAGTGATTCCATTAACTGTGGGATATAGCAGATTAATGCATTACTAGTGTAAAGAGCCAAGTAATTTATCTAAGCAACACTGATAGATTTGGACATTGAGCTGATTTCCTCTGAAGTAACAGTGTAGTGTTTAAAGACCAGAATAAGAATTACTTAATGTGATTTAGAGTAATGTAATTTATTTTGATCCATTAAGGTGATACTAGTGAAGATTAAGATCAGGGAAAGTTGTGGGTTAGAAAAAAATTGAAATACATTAAGAAATGAACAGAATCCAGGAAAACCTCACCATGCTTACCTTAGTAGCTGAGATATATCTTTAATTTGATATTGTGTGAAAAGTATGCTAATTTTATGGTTGCCATTTCCAAGGTACTGATTACATTCCTGTAGAAAACATACTTGATCAAGTGATATTATTGAAAAGATGGTGTATTTCTACTATGAAATAGAGATTCAAGGTAAATCAATAGAACCTATGAAAACTTCTTTAGACATACCTTAGCAGCCAACATTTACCATAGATTTCAATAATATAGAAACAATTTATCATTATCTGCTGCATTCCAAGTACAGGTTGAGTATCCCATCCTCAAAATGCTTGGGATCAGAGGTATTTCGGATTATGGATTTTTTCGGATTTTGGAATATTTGCATATACGTAATGAGATATCTTGGGGATGGGACCCAAGTGTAAAAATAAAATCCATTTATGTTTCATATACATCTTATACATATTGTCTGAAGGTGACTTATGCAATGTTTTTAATAACTTTGCTCATGAAACAAAGTTTGTGTAACAATGAACCATCAGAAAGCTAAGATGTCAACTTCAGCCACCCATGTGGACAATTTGTGGTTATTTAGCATCACTTTCATTCCTGACTCTCGGAGTTTATATGCTGCTGATAAGCAGTCATTTTCTTACAGTTATCCACATGTAAGTACTTAACAGTGAAAAAAATTTGAAATGCCAATAATACAATGAAAAGTAATATGTTTAGGTGAGGTATTGTCCTCTTGAAACTCTATGTGGGCACTAAATAGTCTCGGATTTTGGAGCATTTCGGATTTCAGATTTTCGTATTTGGGATGCTCAACCTGTGTCTGATGGAATCCATTCATGTCCACATGAATGAAAATTATACCCAATTGCCTTGTAAATGATAACTAAAACTAGCACTAATTTTCCAAGTTATCCTAACAATAAGGTATATGTTGGCTGTATTATGGAATGTAATATAGTGCTCCAAATCATGTTTTCTAATGCTTCGCACCACCTCAGTCACATTTCACTGATTTGGTTCTGCAGATTTAGTGTAACATATTTAGGGAAAATGAGACCATGGGAAAGTGATTTAGAGCATTATTTTTTTCTTTTGATATCAATAAATGTAATTAGGGACATGAAGATCAGGGAAAATATGATTTAATTGACCTATATGCTGTAGGTGGTTCATATATGAACCATTATATTTTGAATTGGCTGTGTTTGCCTTGAGATGAAACATAAAGCCATATACTTGTAGTGACATTCCGAGCATTGTTATGAAACGCTGAAGTCTAACTTTTTCACCATCCAGTGGTATGTATATTTGGAAATGGCAAGGAGACTTGTATATGTGCATTCATGTAAAGATATGTAATAATTTTTGAAGATGTGATACTCTTACAAGATGATAGATATTAGAGGTGAGAACACTTAGTAATCATATTTGTTTGAAAAAAAAAAAAAGTTATGTATGCCTAAGGTTACAGTATTCCTGGAGTACCTCATGTATCTTTCAGTGGAACAGCATAAGCTAAAAAGCACATAACATATGTAATCAATACTTCACCTGGTTAAGTTTTATGGCATATTATTGAGAAAATTATTTTTCAATTAATCATCATAACAAAGTTATGATGTTTATTTAGAATATTTGAGAATATCCAAGGTACTGAGTGCACCTTGGATATCATAACTGCTACAGCAAACGAGTTAATGTAAAATTGGGTGAAACAATTTCAGATAACATTATCAGGACTACTATACTAAACCAATAAACATTACCATCTTTACATTCACAAATAGTGACCTTTCTTTCCACACATTTCACAGTGCACTCAGGTCTTTACCCCTAACTTACCCCATGGCTCACTTCAGCTCCTATAGTCTTTGGTATTTAAAACAATCTACTTTCCCCAGGTTCACTCCATTCAAACAGACTGCAACATATCTGTCTGCCCAGCTCTGAATTACACTATTCATTTTTACTCTCAGCCTTCTTTCACACACTCTTACAAACTCAGTAACCAGTTTCTGCAGTTTCTCCTTTAAATCTGCCTCCAGAGCCATGTCATTGGCAAACAGCAGGTGACTCACCTTCCAAGCACCCCTGTCTCCAACATACTGCAAACTGCCATGTCTCCAAGACCCTCACATTCACCTCTCTAACCACCTCATCCATAAACACGTCAAACAGCCATGGTAGCATCAGACCCCTACCATCTCAGACCTTCATTTGAAACAGTTCACTCTCTTCTCTTCCTACTTTTTCTCCATCAACAGCGGTGTCCCTCAAGGGTCTGTCTTGTCCCCTACACTTTTTCTCCTTTTTTTCGGCGAGTTTCTCTCTACAAATAGTCCAGTGCACTCATATGCTGACGAATCTACACTGCATTCATCCACATCCTTCAATTCTGCTCCTTCTTCTCTCACTCAGTCTGCATCTAACCTTGACACATCTTCCACAATAAACTCAGACTTGGGCAAGATATCTCAGTGCGGTACACAAAAACTAGTTTGATTTTTTTTTTTCTTTCTTTCTTTTTTTATGTTGCAGGCTCCAGTCACGGACAGAAGTCCACATCAAGGCCGGGCCCTAATTGAAAAATAGTAAGAAATAAGAAACAGTAAGAAAAGACAGGGGAAGTATTTATGAATTTTTGAGAAAGTGAAAGACCTGTCTTTTGAAATGAGCTAGGGCATAGTTATTGGGAAAGACATGAGAAGGTAGAGAGTTCCAAAGCTTTGACATGTAGGGAAAGAAGCAGTTATAAAAACAGCACACCCTTGAGCTACCAGTGGCCACACAATAATCATATGACACAGCAGTTTGCCGAGTATTCCGTGATCTAGCTAGTGGTGGGGGCACACATGCAGCCAGCTCTTGGGAGCAAAAGCCAAAGTAATACCTATAGAAGAGGGAAAGTGAACCAACATTGTGGTGTAGGGCAAGGGGGTCAAGTTTGGAAGTTAGCCTGGGATAGTATATAAGTCGGACCACTTTTGACTCAACTCTGTCAAATAAGGATGTTGAGCTAGAACCACCCCATATGTGGGAGAAGTACTCCACACAAGGATGAATCAATCCCTTATATAAATGGAGCAACTGTTCAGAAGAGAAGTTTCGACATCTAAACAGGACATCCAGTTTCTTCGAGGCAGACTTAGCTATTCCCATAATGTGAGGTTTCCAAGAAAGACTTGATTTTACAGTAATACCAAATATGTTCATTGAGTCAAGAGGTGGAATTACAGAGCCATCAAAGGAGACAAGAGTTGTGAGGAATTTTCAATAAAGAGATGGGTATGAATTGGATCTTGGAGGCATTAAACTTAATAAGATTTTCTGTACCCCACTGAGATATCCTGTCCAAGTCTGAGTTTATTGTGGAAGCTGTGTCAAGGCTAGAAGCAGATCGAGTGAGAGAAGAGGGAGCAAAATTGAAGGATGTGGATGAATGCAGTGTAGAGTTGTCAATGTATGAGTGCATTGGATTATTTGTGGACGAGAGGAAATCGTTGAAAAAATGGAGTAAAAGTGTAGGGGACAGGAAAGATCCTTGAGGGACACAGCTTTAATGGAGAAACGGGGAGAAGCTGATCCATCAACAACCACAGAGATAGATCAGCCAGAGAGAAAGCTAGGTAACAAAGAGCAAAGTGAGAAAGGGAAGCCAAAAGAGGGGAGCTTAGAGATGACACCCCAGTGCCAAACCCTGTCAAAAGCCTTAGATATGTCAAGGCCAACTACTTATGACTCCCCAAAATCTTTCAGGGATGATGACCAGACATTAGTAAGATAGGAAAGAATATCACCAGTG
>JAYMFT010204861.1:0-11611 GCA_038088735.1 Panulirus argus | reverse complement strand
AAGTAATACCTATAGAAAAGGGAAAGTGAACCAACATTGTGGCATAGAGCAAGGGGGTCAAGTTTGGAAGTTAGCCTTGGGACAGTTTATAAGTCGGATTGCTTTCGACTCAACTCTGGGAGTTCCATGCCACTTTGTCAATGATGCTGCTTAGAGGCTGGAATAGAAATTTTTTTTTCAATGTATACATAATAAACATTTAATGAATGTATGTCATTTTGACTGGGTTGAGACCCTTGGAACCGGGTGTTACGAGCCAGTTTGTCAATAATGATATATAGAGCCCAGAACATAGTTTTAAAGGTAGCTTAGGTTTTTTTTTTCCTTATGATTCATGAGATAAGTTTTATTTTAGTGATATGTATCATTGTAGGTTTGCTAAGACCTTTGTAAATGGATGCTCTGTACTGATTTGCTAAAAATGCATGTAACATAGTTTTAAGGGTAGCTTTGGTAATTTTTTTCCCATAGCATTGTGTAGATACCACTTATCTAAGAAATGTTTATCATTTACAGAGAGCTGAGACCTGAGTAACCAAATGTTCTGGGCCAGTTTGTCAGTAAAGCTACATAAACCCAGAATGGAGTCTCATATGTGGGTTTGTTGTCTTTTCTCTATATTTTTATATAGATCTCAGTCATGTAAGTAGGGTGTCATTCTGGGTAAGAAGAGACCTTTGAAATCATATGTTCTGGGCTGATTTGTCAATAATACCATCTAAAACCTGGAAAGGATTTTTTAGAAAGATTTGGTCAGTTTTTTTCCTTAGCATTGTGTAGCTTGCATTTACCTAAGTAATATAGCTCATTTTAAGTTTGCTAAGACCTCTTTAATTGGATATAAGTAGGTCAGGTTAATTGATTTTTTTCTAATGATACCTTACATAGCCTTAATCTAAGTAATGTGTAACATTTTAGGTTCGTTAAGACTTTTTAATTGGGTTTTCTGGGCCAATTTGTCAATAATGTTATCTAGATCCCAGAATATTATTTTAAAGGTAGGTTTAGTGGGTTAGTAGGTAGTAGTTGATAGGCAGCCATCAAACAGGGAGGTATATTATGAGTATTACCCACCTGGGTATTTGGAGGATTATTGACAGCTGCATAGGGAGCCAGCGCTTCAGTGGTTGTCAAGATATACTCCTCTAACCCAGGTAGCTGTTTTTTCTTTCTGCCTCTTACACAAATGGACTGCTGGCATTCTAACAATGATGATAATAATAATAATGAAAATAATAATAATGATAATAATAATAGTAATAATAATAATAATAATTCTATCAGTTAAATTTAAAAGATATTTTGAATATAATATGTCAAGTGCATTTACATTACCACCCGATTCCATAGCTATTCTAACAATTTTCGTAAGTTTGTTCTTGTTTTTTAACACTCAAACATCCATAATATGATGCTGTACAAAAACAAAATGTTGATTCTATGACTGACTTATAGAACATAGAAAGAATAGTTCTATCAACTTTCAGATTTTTTAAAACTCTTGGAAAATTAATTATTTGCATACATTTTTCATAAACCTTGTCAGTGTTAACATCACCATTTAGACTACCATCAATAATTAAACCCAAGTATTTATTACCATGCACAATACCTACTTGCTCTCCTTTGATAATTAGTTGTTCAATGCACTTTTCCTTCTTGCGAAAGTCAGTCACCATTTCTTTGGTCTTTTTGATATTTAGATTCAAGTAATTTTCATCACACCACAGAACAAAGTCATTAACTTGAACCTGATTGTCACATTCATATTTATCCCTTATTTTTCCAATAATTACTGTGCCATCAGCATATTTAATAACAGGAAAGGTTCCATTGTTACTAGTGCAATCATTTGTATATAAAGTAAATAATAAAGGCGATAAAACACAGCCCTATGGAGCACTAGTGTTTGTAAATATGGTATGAGATTTAACATTTCTTAATTTTATAAATTATGGTCTTTTTGTTTGGTAACTATATATATCCAAGAAATGAGGTTGCTATTTACCTTCAAAGAATGTAATTACTTTAACATGATATGAGGTTGTATAGTATTGAATGCACCACTGAAATCAATAAGTAAAACTCTTGCATAAGTGTTAGGCATGTCAAAAGATGTTGTGTACTTTGATGTAATATTATTATGGTTGCATCTTCAACACCTCTCACTTTACAGTATGCAAACTGCTTAGTATCTCTGACAGAATCTACTTATTTACATAGACAGGTTTTTACGATGACTTCAAAGCATTTCATCACAATTGATGGGTGAGCCACAGTTCTTAGGTCATTCTTAACAGTAGGTAATGGAATCTTAGGTACAGGTATAATTTCTGATGTCTTCCATAAAGTAGGAACTTTGTATTTGTTAAGAGAAGCCTGAAATAGAGCAAATAAAGGCTTATATAATTGTACACAGCAAGATTTTAATATTTTGGCACATAAATTATCAGGACCACTTGCCTTACCAATTTTCACCTTTTTTAAAGATAACAGAACACTCTCTTGAGAAATGACAATTGGCAGGCCATTTGTATTGTTTATAAGAGATAGGACATTAGAACATTCCTTTGAAAAATCCTTATCATCAAGCCTGGCTTAAAAGAGATTGAGCTCCTTCACAAACTGAGCTATGTAATCTGCGTCAGGTATAGAACTTTTCGTTTGATAGCCACGTAACTGTTTTATCCCAATCCAAGCATTTTTTGAATTGTTTGTGCAAAATAAAGTCTCAACCTTATTTTTTTTAGTAAGTTAGCATGTTTGATCTTAACATCGAGTTGTTTTTGTGTATTCTTTATTACATTCCTATTTCCAGATGACAATGCTTCTTTTTTCTCATTTAAACTACATTTTAGTTCTTTTGTTACAAAACCCAAGTTTTATTGTTCAGATACGTTGTGACAGTCCTGATTGGTACCAACATATTCACACAAAAATCAGTGTAACTAGTAAAAACATCGACATTATAATCCATCTCACAATTTTCATCATACAAAACAGAGAGACCAGCACAGCCAAAACACCCTTGTAAAGTAAGAGAACACTCATTTTACCATTTACGTAGATTTACTTTCAGTCACTTCACTGTTTTTAATTTTTGTTTATATGCAGGCATAAATACAACATAAATACAACATATTATGATCAGAGTTTGCAAGTAGGGGTTTCTTAATGACCTTGTAACCATTTTCCATATTACAGAGCATTAAATCCAAAATATTATCACCTCCAGTAGACCAATTAACATACTTTTCACAAACATACAATCTCCCCTTGCCTCATACATAATACTTGACAACATTTAACTCACACAGCACCTTCTTCGTAACTCTAGATTTTCCTGCAGTAAGCACTACATGCTAGCATTGCATTTTGGCAAAATGGTACGAGTAGAACATAGAAGTAGTAGGTAGGAACTTTTAGGCAGGAGCATTAGGTAGAAGTATTCAGTAGGAACATTTGGTAGGAGCCTCTGCAAACACTACATTAGAGTTGCCCTCTGCCAGTGGCCTGTTAAGGTTGAGGCAAAAAAGGCTGAGAAGTGGCACTGGAGTCTACTAGTAATGGAGACTGTATTGCCATGACCACCCCCTTGAGGGAGTTCCAGTTGGGAACAGGCATCAGAGGTATAGATATATAGGTAGATAGATACTTTAGTGTTTTTTTCCTTAGCACTGCTATTTATGTAAGGAACGTGTATTTTTTTCAAAGATGAGACCTACCCAACCTTGTGTTTTGGCCAACTTGTCAATAATGCTGTTTGGAGCCTGTAACAGTCTCCACTCTAAGTTTGGTTGTTTGTTGTTTTTCTCTCTATAGTTACATGGTCCACATTGATCTCTGTAATGTATGTCATTTTCAGTAAGCTGAGACCCTTAAAGCTAGAAGTTTCAGGCCAGTTTCATAGGTATGATTTAGAGTCCAGAGTGGAGTTTTAAGTATAACTTAGTGACTTTTTCCTTACCAGTGTGTAGATTTTATTATCTAAGTAATGTGCATCATCTTGAAAGAGCTGAGAGTCAAGTGAGTGTTCCAAAATGATTAGTTAGTAATGATGCTTGTAGCCCAAAACAGTTTTAAGGTTTGGTGGGTTTTCTTTTAATCTTGAATAGATCACATTCATCTTAAGGTGTCATTTTATATAAGCTGAGACTTTTGAAATCAGGCACTCCATGCCCATTTGTCAGTAATGCTATTTAGAACCTGGAGCAGAGTTTTAAAGATAGGCATGGTGGGTTTATTCCTAGCAATGTGTAAACTGCAGGGCTTGCACATAATGTTCACCACAGGAAAATCTAGAGTTACAAAGAATGAGTTGTGTGAGTTAAGTGTTGTCGAATGTTTTGTGTGACAAGTAGAGATTGAATGTTGATGCACAGAAATGCCAGAAGTTCAAGTGTGGGTGGAGCAGAAAGAGAAATGCAATATGACAACCACCAAAGTGCTAGCTCACTACACACCCTTCACTAACACTCCTGATACCCAGGTGGATAGTATCTTTAATATACCTCCCTGGTTGGTGGCTGCCAACCAACTACTGCTAAATTTAGCCCTAACAATAGGTAGCTGCTCATACCTGTGTAATGTAGCATTGACTGGGGGCTGTGAAACAAGATCTGCTCTTCTAAACAATACTCCAGCTTCTAGGTCTTTAACATAATCTTCCTTAATGTTACTCTATCTTTCTACCTGTATCTCTGATGCCTGTTCCCACCTGGAACTCCTTCAATGGGGTGGTCATGGCAAGAGAGTCGCCATAATTAGTGAACTCCATTGCCGCTTTGTAGCCTTTAGTACCTCACCTTTAAACAGGCCACTGGCAGAGAGCAACTCTAGCACAGTGTTTGCAGAGGCTTCTACCTAATGTTGCCACTGACTTCACCTTCTTAATGCTCCAGCTTATTATTCCTACCTACTATGTTTACCTAATATTTCTACCTAATGCTCCTGCCTAAATGTTCCTACTTACTACTTATGTCTGTTGCTCTTACTATTTTGCCACAAAGCAAATTATTGCCACCCAAATCCTTCTGTGTGTATGATCAAATACACTTGCAGTATGAAAATTTCTAGAACCAATGGACCAGCTTAATGAGATTACACCAATACTAATTTCTGTTCCAGTACCATATCTAAATCGATTAAATCTTATCTGTGCAATGAATGTTTCCATAAAAATCTCTAACACTGTTCTAGTGTGTATATATATTATCCCTGGGGATGGGAGAAAGAATGAACACTGCCCACACACTCCCCTGAGTTTATTAATTTAATCAGCATTACCAGACTCCATCTGCTTAAGGTTACATTGAATGAAAGGTCACTTAATGTTAATCCTATACATTAATGTCATAAAACTACTTACTCATCCTCAGTCTCTAAAGTTATCCAAACAGAAGCCTTTCACCAATACTGCGTATCCCCATCCTCCTCCTGAGCCTCAGTGTTACTCACCATCTTGGATAGTGAATCTGTTAATTCACCCCTGGCAGTGAAGAGCTAAAGGAAGTGTAACATATTTTCATGATTTTATAGCTTTACATTTTAATCTTGAGAATGTCCAGAAAACCTCGTTTTTCTCAGTAAAGAAAAGCTGTATCATCTGGCATCCACAATATCTTGAATGCTTGATATGAAAATATTCTGCTTTCAAAAGTCCCCCATGATTTTACTGTTAAAATGTCAGATTTTTTGTTACAGATCCATCAAGCATTCTTATGCCATGGTGACAATCAGACTGTGCATTTATCAGTCATTTATTTGATTACAAAACCTTTATGCTTTGAAGTTAGCACTGGACTTGAAACTGGTTCATCTGCAATTTGTTTGAACTGGCCACTAATGACTTTAGATATTGATGTGGCAGATAATCTTGACTAATCATTAAGTTAGTTTGAATCGCTCATACAGTTTGGTGTCAGGCTGTTCTAATTTGTGTTTTGCTAATCTTTCACCTGGCATTAGCTTTTTCTGATTCATAATAAAAGCTCAGAAATGCTGCTCAAGTACACCTTTAAGTTCAGGTTCCTGTAAAACTTATGCAGCATGTAAAAGAATTAGGGGGAAAGCTAACTTACCCTGCACTTAACTAACCAGAAAGCTCACACATCCAGAATTTACAATGTCTTATGACAACCACATTATGTAGTAAATTTATCCATAGGATTTTGTTCAGCTTGTTTGAGCCTGCTCTTGAAAATTTGCATCATTATATCTTTTCTTACCTGCACCACTTAATAGTGCTGTTTGCAAGTTTTTCCTTCCAAGCTTCCATTGCTGCTCACTACTGCAGTGATTCACACATCATATGAGATGACTTCATCTTTGGATATTTTCTATTTCTTGCAGTTATGGCATCTCATTCTTGAGATATTGGAATCCTTCATCTAACAAAGGAGTGGAACAGGAGTTGTACTAACTGCAACAGAAGAGACGTTTCTAGAAAACTGGATTAAAGATAATAAGCATTCTGATCTACTAAGAAAGCAGTTTTGGTTCATGAACTATATTTATAGTATTACCTGAGCATTGTTGTATCAATAAAATGAAAAAAATTGGTTTCATTTTCATCCATAGTACATTTATAATAGACAACAGCTACTCTGCAGCTCAACCTAGTATTTTACTGCACTTTCCTGATCTTAAAATTAACTTTGAACCTCTAAAGTTTCATAGTTTTCAATCTCTTCTTTATCCAAATAACCACTAAAGTTTCATAGTTTTCAATCTCTTCTTTATCCAAATACTCTCACTCTTGAGTAGCACCCTGTCATAGTTTTTTATGAAAAATAAAAATCCCGATTTCATGAATAAATTTAGTAACCTGTTGTGCAAAAAGAATGCATAATTTTCTCTTTACACAGCTTTACTGACAAAACTCATATTGTACAGGAATTAGGTGGATTTCAGTATATCCTTCATATGTTACTTTATATATGATAAAGAAATACATTCTTGCATGTAAAGAGGTTGTTTCATTACCATTTATTTGTAAATGAATGAAAGGCAATTTATATTCCTATGATCATGACCATGTTTGGTGTTTTGTGATTTGCTAGTCTTTCACTTGGCATTAGCTTTTTCCAATTCATAACGAAAGATCAAAACACTGCTCAATTTCACCCTTAAGTTTAGGTTCCTGTCAAACCTATGTAACTTGTAAAGGAATTAAAGGAAAAGCTAAATTATCCAGCACTTAAATTACCAGAAAGCTCAACTCATCCAGAATTAACAATGTCTCTTGTGACAACCACACACCGCAGTAAATGGTATCCATAGGATTTTGTTCAGCTTGTTGGGCCTGCTCTTGAAAATTTACATCATATCTTTTCTTACCTGCACCATTTAATAGTGCTCTTTCAAGGTTTTCCTTCCAAGCTTACATTGCTGCTCATCACTGGATATTTTCTATTTCCTGCTGTTATGGCATGTAATTCCAGCAAGATATCATTGGAATCCTTCATCTAACAAAGGAATGGAACGGGACTTGTACTAACTGCAACAGAAAATAGACATTTCTGGAAAATTGGATTAAAAGTTATAAGGATTCTGATCTAAGAATGCAATTTTGGTTCATGAACAATTTATGGTATTACCTGGGCATTATTGTATCTATAAAATGAAAAAAATTGGTTTCACTTTCATCCATGGTACATTTATATTGGACAACAGGTACTCTGCAGCTCAACCTAGTGGTTTACTGCTCTCTCCTGATCTTGAAATTAACTTCTAACCACTAAAATTTCATAGTTTTCAATCTTTTTTTTATCCAAATACTCTACCTTTTGGGTAGCACCGTCATAGTTTTTATGAAAAATAAAAATCCTGATTTCATTAATAAATTTATTAGCTTGTTGTGCAAAATGAATGTATACTTTTCTCTTAGATTTTACTGAAAGAAAACTCATATTTTACAGGAATTAGGTGGATTTCTGTATATCCTTAATATGTTACTTTATATATGATAAAGAAAAACATCCTGACATGTAAAGGGGATGTTTCATTACCATTTATTTGTAAAGGAATGAAAGGTTATCATAGCCATACGATCATGAACATGTCAGTGCAGAAACTTACTTTCATAACCTAAAAACTGTAATATTCTTACACTAAATCCAAATAAATGTCAACAACGAGGTAATAAAACAATCCTTGTACTTGGTAGATTATTAACCTCTAAATAAGTTTTACCAAATACTTTCCTTCTTGGGTTCCTCCCTATCATAGTTTTTAATGAAAAATATGTCCTGACCATTAATAAAGTCAACAACCTGTTGTGCAAAGTAAACTCTTGACTGCCTCTTTAACAAACAAGTTTACTGACAGACAACTCATATTTAACATCAATTAGATGAATTTCAGTATCCATGTTGCTTTACATATGATGAAATACATTCTCACTGGTAAAGGGATTGTTTCATCACTTTATCTGTAATAGAATGAAAGGCTATTATAAGATTATGAAAAAGTCTGTGCAGAAACTAACTTCCTTTCTCTAACAAATGTAATACCCTTTTACCCAATTACAAATAAGTGATCAACATCAAAGTAACAAAACTCTGTGCTGAAACTAACTTCCTTTCTCTAACAAATGTAATACTCTTTTACCCAATTACAAATAAGCGATCAACATCAAAGTAACAAAACAATCTATAAACTTGGTAGAACACTAACCCCTAAAAAGGTTTTTAAAAAAAAAATTTATTTGGGTCAATGGCAGTCATAGTACTACATAGGTTTCATGAATATGAGATATAATCTTTTCTAAAACTTAAGAATACTCAGTTGATTACCCAGGTTATTTTCATTACAAAATTTCAAGTGAAGAAATATGATCCCTTTCACAACAGATTAACATACCTCCAAAGAACAAATGAATAAAGGCTTTCAACACTAATGTCCTTCCTCTGCAAAAATATAAATTCAAATGTACAATATACAGTTTAGGGTGTACATTCCAATGGCAGTCTTAGTACTACAAAGGTTTAATAAACATGAGAAATAATCTTTTCTAAAACTTAAGAATACTCAGCTGATTACCCAGGTTATTTTTATTACAAAATTTCAAGTGAAGAAATATGATCCCTTTCATAACAGACTAGCATACCTCCAAGGAACAAATGAATAAAGGCTTTAAACTCTGCAAAAATACAAATTCAAATGTACAATATGCAGCTTAGCATGCACATTATCAAGGTCCAAGTGTGTTAAGTAATGTACCTGCTAATCATTATTCCATACTGTTACAGCTACCCTCTGATAAAGTAAATATGGCTGATCACTCCTTAACCGTAAAAGTCATACCACGCTTAACCATGCGGTCGATAAGCTTGGTATTTGCAAATGCCACTCCTGGCGTCATCACACCACCTCTGCAAATGAAAATGATAGTGTAAGTTTTTCATTAAAATGAACATAGAGATAATTGTCTAATGAGGATTGAGAATTGAAAATTCCATTACAGTGAATATATGAAAAAATACCTTCATCTAAAAAGTATCCATAAACACAAGGTCTTTGTAAAAATTCTATGAAAGGGTTGGGTGGAGGCTGAAGTCTTTGTGAAAGGAGTTTTATGAAAGGGTTGGGTGGAGGCTAGTCATATCATATGACAATGGCATTTAGGTGAGTCCTTTATTTTGGTGGTCGAGGACTAACAATGTGATTGAATAAGTAAAGAGAATAAAATTAGGGGAACTAAGAAGTGAAAGTGACCTAAGCATTTGTGAAAAGTTAAATTAAAAACCTGAAGGCTGCCAAAGACACAATATGAATTTTAGGTCAATGTGGTGAGAAAGCATGTAAAGAGAGCATTAACAGAGACTGCAACAGGCATATGTGGCATAATAAGAATATGGTTGTGCAAAGAAAGGATTAATAAGGTGGAATTAGGAATATAGGGAGCTCCACAACTAAAGAAAGAGATTTCACTTCTTCCTGAAAATAGTGATAAATGGAGGACAGAAATATAGCAAATAAAAATAGATGGGGCCAATGAATAAAAACTAATAAGGGTTTCTGGAGAGAGAGAGAGAGAAAAAAAAAAAATTCCAACATTCTGCTTCCAAACTTTTTTCACTACTCGCTTTATTAAATCATTGCTCCACAATGCTACATTTTGTCTGAAAAATTATATCTACAGTGCCAATTAACAGCCTCTAACAATGCACTCTTAAAGTGCCTTCACACTTCTTCATTCTGACTATGTTAATCAGATCCTCTCTCCTACTCATTCTTTTCTCTTGGGAAGATAAGTCTTCCTCTTTCACTCCTTAACTCTTCAACATTTACCCTTCTCCCTTTATATTCACATTCCAATCCTACACCATCTACAAGGAAAAACTAACTTTTACCAGTAACAAATTATTTCCTCAACTGTTCATCATACATGCTACCTACACATACATTCTTGCCAAGAACACATGTCATGCTTGCTTACCCTTTGTGCTTACCCCTGTGTCTGTACCATCTGTAATCATGAACATCTTAAACTTCAAAATACATTTAAGTAACACTCATGTCTGCTGATGTGCATTTGCTGTGTTTTTATTTTTTTTGTCACTCATTTAAGACCCTACACCCATCCATTCAAGTCACTTGTCACACACAGTTTCCCCTGTGGCCTAAAATCCTTTTCTGATCTTTCAAGTCCTCTAGAAATAGGCTCTTTAACCTCCTCTTCTATATCAATAAATTATGCATATACATCCATTATGTTCCTTCCAAAACTATCAAACATAAATTTTGCCATTATAATCTTGAGCTGACATACCTGCAATCCATCATCTTTTCAAGCTAGTTATCCTTTCTCAATATTTCTAAATTTTCTTTCACACAACCATCAGTATTATAATACAGAACTGATCTCAAACCATTCATTCCACTGTTAATGACCTTCATTGTTAATGTGGTAGACCTTTTTAAATAATCACTGTTCCATTCATCTCAAGCAACCATAATGTATCTTCTTTTCTCTTTGTCAAGGTTACTACTAATTCCATCCTCATACATTTCACAATTCCATGCCACAAAAACCTGTAACAGACTGCAGGAATGCCCCTTTCATCCCACACTATATGCATCTTTTGAGGGGATAGATTTGCAGACCTGCTGTCCCCAGCATTTACTTCACAGGATAAGAAAATAAGCATGGACACTCAAACCCAGCAGACTAAAAACAACTGTAAATTAAATCCCATTTACTCTAACTTACTTTCCAGTGCATAAGTTCTTTTCCCGCAGTATAGTCATAGCAGTGGCAACTAACATCAAGGAAGTGGCTTCATAACCTGGATCTGGCCCAGATACCTGCAATTAACCCCATGGAAATTGTTAGCAAACACGAAGTACTACATCTTATCAACACCATTACTATATTAAACACTAGTACAAAGTATCCTAATCTATTCATATTTATTTATTATACTTGATCTCCTTTTCCCATGACAGCATGGTTGCACCAGAAAACAGACGAAGAAAGATCCATCCATTCATATACATACATATGTACATACACGCACATACTTGTACAGAGTTAGTGACTGAGTTTGGAAAAGTGTGTGAAAGGAGAAAGCTGAGAGTAAATGTGAATAAGAGCAAGGTTATTAGG
>JAYMFT010204850.1:0-11611 GCA_038088735.1 Panulirus argus | reverse complement strand
CTCTCTCTCTCTCTCTCTCTCTCTCTCTCTCTCTCTCTCTCTCTCTCTCTCTCTCTCTCTCTCTCTCTCTCTAGATGCTATTCTCGTGGACTATAACAGCGAGCATTCTGCCGGGTAAGGAAGGTTATCTTTGACTGGAGAAGCAGTACAATATGATGACTGATTGCATCAACAGTTGGTGTGCACAACTCACGATGTGTAAAGCCTTCACCTGCTCCTGTCGGGTCCTCATCCAATCAGCCAAGAGAGAGAGAGTCGAGAGCCTGGTATCAGCCAGTCAGTTCGTTCTTCCGATCTATTCTGGGTCGCTAGTTGATTGGTTCAGCTTGTTAGCTGTCTAGTCTCTCCCGTCTCATGACTCTTCGGTCGTCCTTTGATTGGCTCAACTAATCAACGGAATCCCGACGGTCACCCAGAACACCGAAAGGAAATATTCTGGGCGGACACAAACAAAAAATGACTGATGAAAGTGGAAGAATATAAAAATAAGAAGAATCACGAAAACTTTAACGTATCCTAGTCTGAAGCCCATGGTATGGAACCCATGGCATGGAGACCGTAAACATGACCTTTAGCATGAACAAAAACTTTGTCACGAACAAGACCTGTATAATGAACAAGACCCGTATAATGAACAAGACCTGTATAATGAACAAGACCTGTGTCATTGTGCAATTTAAAGCAATTCAGTCCCGCCCTGCCAAACAATGGTCCTCACTAAATTAATAGATAAAATCTCCTATGAAAATGCGTGCATATAGCTAACCCATTCGTTGTTAGTCTGTTGCACACATACAAACACACACCCGCACAATGTACACAGGTTAACTTTTGAATGCTCTTTCTGATTCTTTTAGTTGTCAAATATGTGCCTCTTTTTACGCGGCTGGGGAGGTTGTATAAGATACCCCCAAGAGCTGTCTCAACTTTCAGATTTGAATCCATCAATCATCTTTAGGATGGATGTGTTTTGAATTTGATTCGCTGAATTTTTACGAAGTAACGTTCCAGAATTAAATATCTGATTACCAAGAATATCAAAGTTTTGTTTCAGTTCTGATATTTATTTAAAGAATGACTCTAAGCATAATGTGGCTGGATCATAGTGTGTGAGCACTGTATACAAAGCTGCGGTTGGCCAGGTCTGGTGGGTATCTGGTGGAGGACGGTGATACTGTCTTAAATCCGTAATGTATACAGACGGAGACGGGATAGCAAAGCAGGAGGGCCTTCCCCCACCCATCCCACCACTCTGGCACATCGGTTGGCATGGAAATACCTGCAAAGGAGCAACATGTAGCACAGACACAGAGCACAGAGAGCATAATGATCTGAAACCTTTAAAGGAAAGCGTAAAATGAAATACATTCTGATGATATCTGGGCAGCAACAGACTCTGGGCAACAGGTGCTCTTAAGGCTAAACTAGGCCAAGTTTGCTCAAGTAATTGTACGTCAGGAGTGATGAAGCCCGTCATTTTCTCAGAGCCCATTAAACCTTGTGTTATTATCATTATTTTCTCCATAATCACTGACGCTTTAATCAAGTGCTAACACGGGATATGATAAGGCCACACCTGGGTGGATACAGACCACACCTGAGTGGATATAGGCCACACCTGGTAGGACACATGCCACACCTGGCAGGGTACAAGCCACAATGACAAGGATTCAGGCTACAACTGGACACATACATGGGGGAAACAAACTACAACATATTTATATCTATATCTATCTATCTGTCTATCTATACATATTGTATATTTTCGTTCTTAATTTTATACCAAATTTTGTTGTTTTCCAGGGCATCTTATGACCAGATGTCACGGTACGGTGAAGAAGTTTACTGTAAAAAGTATTAATGCTTAACATCAACACGGGTCGGGAAAAGCTGTTGCAGCTGCTTATATATTTTACCCTGTTTTTCTTGTTTCCAATAGTCTGTCGAGAATACTCATGGCAGGTAGACGGCAGGTGCACTCAGAAAGAACAAAAAGACTGATTGCTGTTTCCGACTAAAAGAAAATCAAACGTGATTCCATTCTTGTACCTTTCTAGGTTCTAGGTTAAAGTTGTCAGATACCACTGGCCTTTTCCCAACGGCACAATTGGCATGTTTCACGCAGTTTTACTAGTTTTAACAACAAACTTTTCATACCAAAAGCTTCAACTACCTTTGCAAACATTCACATTCGCAGAAAAAACTACAGAAAGGAAATTAACGCTTTGAGCTCACGGCGAATAGCCTGTTGGATCTGATCCTTTTACTGTGTCCTCCAGGAACAGATTGCTGCCCGAGTGAAGTTGCAGACCCAGTGAAGTACGTACAGCTTCTGGCCGAACGTAACCTCGGCGTTGTGGAAAATGAAATGAAAATTAGGAAAGTCGTTACAAGAAAAGTTTAGAAAATCTATCCGAAAAGTTGGCACGACAGCGATGAAAAAAACAAATGTTGCTGATATTATCAAAGTTTATTACAAGTTAATGTTCTCTTGATACTTGTGGCTGTGTTTACACGGCGAGGGAGTTGCCACACGGACGATAACTAACCCTCAAACACAGTTGTCAATAATTTGATGGTGGGAGGGCGTGAGGGTGGCGAGGGAGGCGTGGTAGCTCTTCACAGCAGTAAGTACGCCAGGATCCTTAGGGCGCGAATCTGCTAGCACATTCTGTAAGGAACCAGTGAATCTGTGACTGTGTCCCACAGGTTTCAGGTGAATATTTCATGAATTTTTGCTTAAGAATGTGGCGTTTTGAACGTAAACCTTTGTCTCATGCCGAAGAATATCCCTTTTACGAAAAAATTATTTTCTTTTACTTTATTTCAGTCAGTCTCCTCACTTCACCTGCTATCATTGTCATATCATGGACTAAAAAAAGAAAATATATATATTCATGAACACATTTGTTTCAGAGGTGGCAGAGAGTAAATAGTCCATGTTACTTTTCCTGTCATTCCTCTTCATATTTTCCTTTTCAGTCATTAACCTTAGTGATTTTATATGACTTTTATCTTCCATCAATCAATAGGGGTTCCGTCGTTCCCCGATGGGTTTGTGCGGGATCTTAAAAGGTTTTCCGCTCCCTACTGAGTGCATCATCAGTCTTGCTTCCCTCACCCTCCACCTCCCCACCCGTTCCTGTTACTCTCTCTTTATTTCTCATCCCACAACCACCTTGATCCACCCACTTGACCACCCCACCTCATCCACTCTCCTCACCTGCATGAGACACCCTAGGCGGCCCGTTGGGCATGGAGGAAGGGAGTCCGGTGATTCATCTTCCCTGATGCAAGAGGAGGTTAGCATGGCATCTTCCCCTGCCTACCTGCATGGCCTCATCTGAACCAACTCAGGTTTTACAGGCTGTTTTATGCACTATCCAAATAGAGGGATAAGACAGCCATTGCGTTCTCATCTCTCTTATCAGACTAGGAAGGAGGTGTGTTGGTCACTCAGGAAGAAAATTACCAGCTCCATCTGTCTCTAAGTTCTAAGTTGTTCCCAAGACTTCGGAGACAGATGGTGTCTCCTTCCGCGAGAAATGTAGATTGTCGTCGTTGAAACTTCGGCCAATCACGAGGCTGCTTTATGATGGCTGCTCATGGCGTCTCGATAATGGAATTCTTTGACTGGTCTCCCAGCGACGGACGCCATCGGCGAGAAGGAGAAAAAAGAGCTTAAAAAAATTTTGGTTCTTATGTTGACTTTTCCAAACGCTATTTGATTTTTAACTTGATGAGGTTATGGGAGTCTGAGCAAAAACGTGTTTCTAGCTGTAGAGAAACGAAGTGATTTTACCAATACTTTTGCCGAAGTGAACTGCCCCGCATGCTTTGGCGGACTGGCTATTACTGATAGATTAGAGGTCCTGGGAGGATGTGGATTAAAGGATGGAGGGAGAGTGATTGGACAGGGATTGGAGAAGTCATAACAGGGTGGAGGCGTATGGGGCAGAGCGGGTCCAGTATCTGGTCTCGGAGAAAGAGGGAAAAACCTGATGTGGCTTTAAAATTCTTGCCTTTTGTGTATTTCAGGAATTTTAGGCCGATTGGAAAATTGTAATTCTGCTTCAGTTGTAATTTTCTGTGTTTATTTTTATACCAAAGATGACGAAAATCGTTCATGTATTTGTTGGTTACCGATGAGAGACGTCCGACGAAGGCTATGACGTTCTTCTTTTGCTTGATTTCTGAGGGCTTTGGGCTGTATCACGACAACCGTATGTTGAAGCTAGGACCTGAGGCAGCGTTACCCAGACTTGTAAAAGGTTTATTCCAGAAACACTCTCAGGGATTTTCGTAAGAAAATCTTGGGTTATTTGGAAGGCGACTGTGAGTGACATATTCACATTACAAGAGAAATAAATTCTCAAATCCGTGTGAAAACGTTTCTGACACTTTCGATGATTACCTACTTGCTCGTTTCTTTCTTGTAAGCGATGGTTAGCGACATAGTTTAGGAGTACAACAAATCTTAAACAAAACAAGCAATATATCTGTGACGACACGAGCAACATGTCGGAACAAAGCAAGCTGTACGTCTGCAGCTAAAGAAATAATATGTTGGAAGAAAACAAGAAAAATATCAGTAACAAAACAAGCAGTATATCCGCAGAAGATAAGCAATATATTAAATCAGAGCAAGGAACGTGCCTGTATCAAAGCAGGAGGTGTCAAACGTGCAATATCTAGCGTCCCAATTGACCCTACACTGATCCAGTGCTCATGAAAGTTCCCAAATTACATTATCGTGTGGAGGGAGGATGGCGCGTCCCGACCCGACGTCCAAGACGCAGATGAAACAGTATGGCTGACCATCTTCAGCAAGGTTTTTATTCAGAATTTCTTTTCTATTAACCTTCTGATTACGAATGAACGACTGCGGACCCTTGGGTACGATTCCACGGGTGTGATGGCGCGAATTTAGACGTAGCCTTAAAGGTCAGGTCATAGAAGAGGCTAACGTGCCCGTGGTTCGAAGCGTCATGCTCGAGGTGTCGTTTCTTTGTGCTCGAGGGATTCATAATGACAGTATCCACGGAACAAAAGCCTTGAATGAAAACATCGTACGGAAGAAATGTCATTCTCTCAGAAACATAAAACCCTCCAAGGACACAAATGTAAAAACTATTTGCCTGTTTTTGTACAGCGTCTTCTTATATCGTGTCCCGACAGCAGGTGCCAAGAATAGCCCCAACTGAAGTCATTAAGGTTCCGATAACCTCATTCCAGCGAGGCGTTGCTCCCTGGATCCCACTGAAAATGAACCTACGAATTCTTCTTCCTTTCTTTTGTATTTGATGGTAGAGTGTCGTAAAAGAGTTTCAGTAGAAATCTATATTTGGACGACATCTGTTGGTACATGTGGACGTATCTGTCTGTACAACATGTGGCAATAACTAAGCCGCAGGAGGTTCCTTTACACTAATGCACTGGAAAATCTCTACTGTAAAGCATATAGATTAAATTCGGCATTTTTCCAAAACTTATATGTCCAGTACATCACTTGCTAGTTAATAAGAAAGCAAATGACTGTTCTCAGTCTAGAATTGGATTTTCGTGTGACTAAGGATGTATTTGCTTGATGCACAAATGAATTAAAAAGGATCTATTACTTTGTGATGAGGAAATAATTTGAGTCCATC
This sequence comes from Panulirus argus, assembly GCA_038088735.1. Taxonomy (NCBI): domain Eukaryota; kingdom Metazoa; phylum Arthropoda; class Malacostraca; order Decapoda; family Palinuridae; genus Panulirus; species Panulirus argus. The sequence continues at coordinate 5,963 of JAYMFT010204850.1, read as the reverse complement.
AAGACGGGAGAAAATGAATTAGATATTCTTGCTGCCGGTGCTTAACTCGGCGGCTGCGACTGATGCCTGAGATGATGGCAGTTTCTGAGGAAAAACAAAGTTCACGTCTCTTTCTGGGCTCGGAAATGTGATGGTTAGGAAATGGTGCCTTGGGAAATGGAGTCGTATTCAATTGCTCGTGGGAGAACAGAGTAAATTTTGGGAAGAAGATCAAAGACGGGAATGGAACTATCTCTTCGTCTAGAAAAAAATGAGTTGGATTCTTTGGTGGCAGAGAAATTGGAAATGGTTCATTCAGCGAGTCAGTGTGGGTGAGGAGGAGTTGGCCCACCTGCTGGGGAAGATGAGGAGTACACACAACAAACACTCACAATCCTTAATTTTCTGAGCGAGGCTGGAGAGAAATCCCCCATTCCCGAACTCTCTCAAGTTCACTAAGCCTCGCTATAACGTTCTGAAGGTGAAAAATATGACTTATAACTCCGGTAAACTCTTAAGCCCCGGGTTAAATTTTGCGGGATAAAGTTTCCTCATTATGAAAGTAGATTTGAGAGGCAGTTGCGAGTGGTGGGAATATGACGGGATAACCCATGCACATCACGGCTGCCGGCGTCGTCCAGGGCAGTCCTACCGCCAGCTCGGTAAGCCCTTCGCCACACAGGTAATGGACCATCCCTTGTTGTTGTTGTTGTTGTTAGATTCGCCAGCTCTCTGCCTGCCTGGCACCGGGCATCATTATGACGACTCGCTCCCAGGTGTGCTGGACCATCCCTTTCAGGACCATTCTCCTCACAGCCATCCAATTTAGGACCATCTTTCCCCTTACGACGCGCAGAAAGAAACTGATCGTACATTCAGTTTCCTCTGTGTTAGGTGGTGAGGCTTCCTCCATTCTCGTCCTACTGGCCTCATAACATGGAAGTTATATGGACACAGTTTCATGAAACTGATGTCCAAAGGTCGACAGCCTTTACTGCGATTCTTTCTCCAATTTTGATAAAACTTATGAAAAAACTTTCAAAAACATGGCCATGATTAACTCACCAGTACTCCATTTTAACAATGTTCTCATCTGCTTGGTCTCTTGGGGTGAGTGACTATGTCCACGAAGAAACACACAAGCAGTACGACCCTTGAGTACGAAGGGAGGAACCCTTGAACGCAACTGTATGACGTTCGAACACTGTGGCACCAGCCCTGGGTATGGAGGTGAAACGGTTCTGTTCCTACCACTTTAAGGGCAGATGAAGCGGCACTGGAAATGGTCCTACTACTGCTGTCCGTTAGAGGGTAGATGAAGTGGGTCTCTTCATCCCGCCGTTGATGTCAGGAGGCTTGGTGGCTCGCTGGACCTGAGGGTTGTGAAGGCCAATATCCATGTTTATCTTGAATGCCTCCGTGTTCCTCGTGGCACACATACACAGACACACACACAGACACACACAGACACACACAGACACACACACACTCACACACACACACAAACACACACAAGTTAATAGAGAAATAGTTCGATAAATGGTTGTATAGATACAAAGATAGATATATAAAAGATACACCAAGTGTTGGGTAGATAAACAGATAGACAGATAAAGGTACACTCACACGCAGAGTCGCCAATTAAACCAGTTGATGGACATGTCAGAGTGCATTTCTGTTGAAAATCTAATTCCGCGAATGGAAACACCAAATTCACCGCAAAATTTACTTTTCTCTGTAGCTCTCTGCGGCGAGCCTTTTCTGTTACTCACTGCCATGAGAGGGCACACCATGAAGTACCACACTGCACAATGGCAGACTATGGTAGATGAACCCAGAAAGTTTGAGGTGCCGTATGTGTCGTTTGTGTAAACTCCTGAAGAACGACGGAACGATTCGTGAGCACGACGTTACGACCCATGAATACGACAGTACAGTGAAACGACCTTCAGGTATAATGGCCTGGCCTTTGACTTGACCCTTAACAGTCAGATTAAAGGTTACACAACCACACCCACGGGTCGTCTCGATGTACTCAACGATCGCACTGACGTGCTATGGGTCGTACCGTCGCGCGCGATAACCACACAGCCGTGTTCCACGGACGGATCAACAGGCTACCCAGCCAACGTTCTCATCAGACCATGCTTGACTGCAGAGGTTAATTAGCAATGATTACAGGTCGGTAGTTGTGTGGGATGTGGAGGAGGCTGGTAATTAGTGTAGCTGGAGAGGCAATAGACAAGCTGTATGATTGCTCGTCTGCTCCTATGAAAGAACCGCTACAGTTTGTGAAATATTTACCCGTTTCTCGGAATTACATTTGTGCTGTACGCTCATCCCAACAGAGGAGGACTGTTATGTTTCTTTTTATGTCTGTTTATGTAAAATCTCAGTAATTTGGAACAAAAATGAGGTTAACCACGAATTATCATATATTTCTGCATAAAGCGGTATATTGTTGTTCAGTAATGTACATACATATCTAATTAATATTCCAACGAAATAACTGTAAATTTGTAAATTGTTTCAGTGTCATGAGGATTCAGGATGCATTATAGTTTTTTTTTTTTCAGAAGTTTTATTAATTTTGGGACAAATTTGCTGATAAAATATTCAGCTTAGTGACGTTCAACAGTAGTGTTTACATAATGAAAATAGTTTCCATAACATATCTATCCATTTCGATGGCTATATTGTTCAAGAAAATTGTAATATTGACAAAGTAGATATATCTCAATTTCGTTCATAATATGTTCTATTGTGTAGAGAAAAATCTTTAATTAAATTTGAGAATCTTTTATTTGAAGTGAGACCCTTATTTATTGATGAACAATATCTGTAGCTTTCTGTTTTATTTCGAGACGGGACTCTAATGATTAATCTTACTTGCTTTACTATTTCTATTCTTAAAAGGGACTTCATTACCTTTATTTACAGCACAGTCTTTATTCTTATCTCAGAGAGAATATGTTCTTTCTGAGTTTATATTCTCTATCATCAGACGGACGGGAGAAGATCCTGCCTTGGGCCAAGAGGAGCAGGGAGGTCAGATATAATGGTGTCCCCACTCCCCGGCTGCTGACCACGATGGTGATACAGCCTCGCTGAAGTTGACTTACCTTACCGAGGTGTTACCACTTGTAAGCGGGGTCTGGGAACACCTGTAACCCTTAATGATCGTGAGTTAAGTATCGTTCAGGAGTAATTCATTAGAAACATATCTATAAAACTGGAAATCGCATCAAGAGTGATACAGAATAACAGAACAAAATGAATAAATCCCTCAAGAAAAGAGCTGATAATAAATCTTTCAGTACCTTTACATATTGAAAAAGTCACTCGGTAATCGCTTAGGTCGAACAATTAAGCTTTGTTTTCATTAGCACACGTAACGACCAATGACAGTTCACGCCCAAGTCTTAAATTATCCAGATATGTTATTCCTGAAGAAACATAATCGTTTGCAGGTCACATACATAAAGACAGACAGCGCAGCAAGTGCGTTGTGCACTCATAAGACAAGGTGACGACGCGGGTCTCTGCGCAGGCACCGTAGACGAACTGCTCGTACGAGTCCGGTAATCACTAGTCCGCCACTTTCACCCATCAAGCGTCATAAACACGTCCTTGACAGTGACCACTGACTATTGTGGATGGCTCAGTGTTAGCCAATAGTTACGATCCTTACTCTAATGACGCTTTATACTGGGGTCGCTCTGCAAACAAAGGAAAGGACGTATTCCCGACGCATCTTCTGCTTTGAAACGGGTGAGTGTGTCATGACATTACAGTGAGGATTGCGTTTATGGCTCAGGAGTTTGGGGTTTGAATGTTCATTCCTGCTTAGGTGGGTTCCCCTTCTGGTTGCTCTGCTGTTCTTTGATTTGCGTCGAAACATTTCTATAGTCGACCTGTAGACACAGTGATGTTTCATTTATTGCATTATCTAGTTTGTTTATCTGCCTATAGTTTAGGCTTTGATTTCGGTACGTATTATACCTAAACTTCAGCCAGTATATATAAAGATATTTTCACCCTCCCAAACTTTGTCCCTCGTCATGTAATACTGTTTCATCCCTAAATGGCCGTGACCTGTAATATCGTCCCATCCTGCATTGGCCATTGATTGTCCCTTGGACCACAAAATTATCCCATTTGCATCGTCCGTATCACCTGGCGTTTCATATTGTCCCTGGCCGCAGGTGCCGCGTCCCTGACTTTAATGTTCAGGCCGCATCCCCTGGCCTGTATTATTGCCCTACACAACAGACGTTATTCTCATAAACCAATAAGACGGTACCGTCAACAGGATGCCTGTGCCTCGTCCATCATGGGGTTCTGCGCCTGGCCTGCACAGTCCCCAGCGCCCAGGACTCGCTCCATCTGACGGGCCATTTATTTCCCCACGACCAAACCTTTTATGTCCGAGTCCCTCGCCGCCCCGCTCCGTCCTCCAGGATTTTCAAATGTATGTACCATAACTTCCAACAGTGTAGCGTATCTTCTAGCATGAGGGAATAATGTGTGTACCATATCTTTTGACAGTGTACCGTGTCTTCTTGTGTGAGGGAAAATTTTCGAATTTCTTTTATGTGTGTAATTACCTATTTGTAAACTACGAGGGAAAAGTTTTACACTCGTGAGGCTTCATCTCTTTAACTCTCTGTAACATCAAAAGCATTTCTAGATTTTTGTGACCTGACGGTGCTCACCATCTTGCTTAAACCATTCCACAAATACGCCACCCTCATAGTAAGCCAGTATATCCTTACATCCTTCTTGACCAGCCTCTTCCTCAGCTTCTGAGCGTTGCCTCTGATACCTTTGGTGGTACTCCGCTTTGTGAGCAACTGTAACCGTCTACATCACCCAGCTATGTAGCCCTTAACCTTTCCTTATTGTTCTGATCTCTTATTTCAGTTGCCATCTGGTTTGCTCCTCGCTAGACTTTCTTAATCATATCGTTGTGCTTCTTTGGTTGCGGTGACCAGACCTGAGAGGCGTGATGCAGCTGTGGTCGACGATATGTTCCGAATATCTTACTAAATATTTCCTTATCCATATGCGTGAATGCGCTTCTGACACTTACCAGCAGACAGTTCACTTGCTTCACAATTCTCTGGTGACAGACTAGGTACAATGTCGACTACAGGAGCTCTTTCATGCGTCGAATCCCGCGGCTTACTTCCCACAAAGTAGCATTCACAATGTGGCTTTCTTTCACTGAGTCCCATCCGCATTACCTTGCACTTCCCTGGATTGAATCCCATCATTCATTTAGCACACCAACTTTGGAGTTTGTTCAGGTCCCCTTGTAAGGAAATGCAATCGTTGTCACTCTCAGTTTCTCTTATAACCTTTTCATCACCCGCAAACAATTTTAGATACGACTTTAGTCCAATAGGTAAGCGTGTGTGTGTGTGTGTGCATACTCAAAAAATATCTAAACTTCCTGGATGATGTCTTCACCCATGGTATGTATGAACCATCCTCAATGATGTCCTGAAGGTCAGGGTTTATATCCAGGGGTCGTTCCACCATGTTTAACGGTCGTACCACCAGGTTCAAGGGTCGTGTTGCTGTACTCAAGGATATGATACAGTCTATATAGCATAGTGATCCTACCTCTCAAGGCAAAACCTTTTCCAAATAAGAATTTCCATGGTCGAAGATATTGCTAAGTCTCTCGTCTCTCTTTGAGATATCTCTCCGTCACTTGTCTGCCTTGAAAGGATATATATGTGATGTTCTGCCATGTTGAGGTTTATTACCAGTGTGAACGCTGATGAGCTGTACGTTGTAGAATATGTTCCACAGGTAAAAAGAAAAAGATTCTTGAGGATCGAGGCGAAAATGACACGTATATTTACCGACCTCGTGAATCCATGAGAGAGAGAGAGAGAGAGAGAGAGAGAGAGAGAGAGAGAGAGAGAGAGAGAGAGAGAGAGAGAGAGAGTGTATGTGTGTGTGTGTGTGTGTGT
>JAYMFT010204839.1:1109-11612 GCA_038088735.1 Panulirus argus | reverse complement strand
ATGATAATGATAATAATGATAATGATAAAAATAATAATAATAATGATAATGATAGTAATAATGATAATAATAATAATAGTAATAATGATATTAATGATAATAATTATTATTATTGTTATTATTATTATTATTATTATTATTATGTTATTATTATTATCATTATTATTATTAATGTGATGGAAATTGATAAATATTATCACATAACTATTTCATATCTTTGTCAATTTAATTGTTTTATTATATATTTTTCATGGTTTTCTTTATCACTTGTATACATATTCACTTCTTAATCCATTTACACGTAATTACCCCAGGACCTGGTGTTACCCAGGACCTCTTCCCAGAGGCACCTGTATCCCACGGCTGCGCTACATCCAGTAGCGGGGAAATGTGGACTCGTTTGGAATGAGACGTCATTTAACGATACATTTCTCCCAGTGATGCACCCTCGCCGAAAGGTGACTTTTCACTCGCGGTTTAGCCTGAAATTCAGGCGGAGTACGGTAAAACACAGACACACACACAGACACACACACACACACACACGCACACATACACACACTGAGAAAAACTTCTGATTCTGTTGGACGTATTATTCTTATGTCCTACTTCACTATAATCTCCTCCTCCTCCTTCTTTCTTCCACTCGTGTAAGCGTCATCCATCACCCTTTAGTCTTCCATCACCCTAACCTAACCAAACCATCCCACTGGCTTGTTTATACTTCGCCACCATCCCCGTGTCTCTCTCTCTCTCTCTCTCTCTCTCTCTCTCTCTCTCTCTCTCTCTCTCTCTCTCTCTCTCTCCATCCCAATCTCTCCCCCTCTCCATCACTCTTCGCCACCACCTTCTTTTTCTTCATCATCTCCTCCAGCAACTCACGAACCCTCCCTACCTCCCCCCCGCCCCCCACCCCCGCATCCATCGTGGTATCTAACACGCTCCCTCTTTCTTTGCCAGGGATTCACCCCCCTCCCTCTTCTTCCCGTAACCCCCACTCCACATCCACTGCAGAGGGAGCCTCCTACATCCCCCATACATCACTGGGGAGAATATTTGGTGATTCCTTCTCTCCTATTCAGTATATTTCGGGTTTTCGTGAATTATTACGTCTGTGTCCTTGACCCCATTGTTCTTTGCTTCGTCTGTGTCACTGACTCCACTGTCCATTATTACGTCTGTGTCACTGACCCCGCCGTTCTGACAATTATTTCGTAATCTCCTCCGACATTGTTCAAAGTCCCGGTTTTTGTCTGTTCGTCTGTTAATTCATCGTATTTTTATTTTCTTTATTTCTTCGCCTTCCTTTCACTGCATTAGATTATATGTCTCATATTATCATAATTCCTTCTCATCACAGTTATTTCATTCCTACGTCTTCCTTTCAGTGTGGCTAATTACATTATTCTTAAAGCTCGTTTTCTTAATGATAATAGTTATGTTTTATTTTCTCCTACTTTCTCTTACACTCCTGTCTTCGTTTCTCTCCTCTTCTGTTTTTACTGTGATTCTTTTCAGTCCCTCTAGAGATGTTTATCGACCCGTGCTAATATTGTCGTTGTACGCCAATCTTTTATTCTTTTATTTTCCTCTGTCACACAAACCCACGTCGTCTCTTCCCAAAAAAGGCATACTCATTTAGAGCAATGATTATTCTGTGCCTCTTTTTTTTTTTTAACATATCTATTACATAGATACTTTGCGTCTATTTATCCTTGTTCTCTCCAGGTTTCCATCACTTCAACTTCATGTATACATTACACATAAGTTGACTTTTATGTCCGCATTTACTTCCCATCTTTTTGCCGAGTTCATTTCGCCATATATTCGCGAGGATGAATTCTATTACCGTCGTATGCAAACCCCAGGATCCCCTTTATGAAGCCTCGGGGCTGCACTCCGCGCAGGAGCAGGGGAATGTCGGCAGGCCTTTCGAGGTAGAGGGAGTTACCCCTACGAGACTAGGGGGCTCCTATTTTTTTTTTTTTTGTTTTGAGGTCCATTGATGATGATGATGCAGTCTCGAGGTATAGGTGACGTTTCACTTGTGGTGTAGCGAAACAATTGCAGGCGGAGTCCGGTAGCATCGAGAGGAAGAATTCACACACACACACGCACACACACACACACACACACATACACACACACTTCTTAAGGCACGTGGAACCTGCGGTTGAGAGAGAGAGAGAGAGAGAGAGAGAGAGAGAGAGAGAGGGGGGGATGTCAAACAGGAAAATCTTCATCCTGAATCTCAATATCGTTTTCTTACCCAATTATTTTTCATACTGCTTTTTCCCCTCTCACTAAACCCTACCTTTCCCTACCCTACCCTACCCTACCCTACTCTACTCTACCCTATTCTAACCTACCCTAACCTACCCTACCCTCACGTAGCCTTGTACCCTAGGGGCCCTACCCTAGTCTCTCTTCAGAACTTCCCAATTACTCCCGGATTTTCTTCCCTGCCATCTCTCCCCTTAGCCCCCTGGCCCACCAGCTTCTCCACCACTCCACCCATCTCCATCCTGCTCTCTCCACCACTACCTTCACCACCATCCCCTCCCACCACCACCTCCTCAACCACTTCTCCACCATCGTCTCCGGCATTTCTTCGCCGCCTACACCACCACTTTCTCCAACCGTAAGTAAACCCAATCAGCATAATTCGCCACCACTAGGGAAATTACCCCACCATAACCTCTCTCTCCAACATCCTCCCTAGGTTTTTTCCCTACTAACCTTACATTTTCCCCACCACCACCACCACCATTAGCAAAATCCCCATCGGTCACCCCCACCACACGACCATGATCCCCACCACCTCCCCCACCACCGGCGGAATCAATAACTCCCCCAACCAAGCCGCCCACAACCTGGTCAGCCACCGCTGCTATCGCGTCCGCCATCCGTCATAAGTGAGATTGGCAATTTCCCCCGCCAGGCCTCATTCCTAGGGGAGAGAACTGGCCGGGCGGGGGAGATTTGGACGCCGTGGTGGGGGTGGAGAGGGGAGGGAAGCAAAGAACTGAATAACTGAGTCAGATGGAAGAGAGAAGAGATATAGAGCGACTGAACGGGTGTGAGATACGGACCGAATGGGAAAAAGAGAGAGAGAGAGAGAGATTAAGGTCGCCCAAAGGAGAATAATTTGGATCAAGACACTGAGTACAAAATATTGGGAAAGATTAACAACATGATGATAGGTCTTGCCCATACGTCACTGCACTCCATCATCTTGCCTCACAGCGATAAGTATTTAGTCCTTCTCTCGTGGAAACAGATATCAAAACTCTGGAATGAAAAGAAATACTTTGGGGGAAACTACTGTACTTGACGGACGGAGTAAAATGGGAGAATGGAAACGGATGATGTTGAGACGGAGGGAGAGGTGGAGGTATTGACGAGTCCGTCCTGTCCGCTTAAGAGCAGCTCTCAGAGGATTTACGGAAGGTGGAGGGAGACAGGATTGCTGGGAGACGTACGTGAGTGACAGTGTGAGGGGGACGGAAAGTCTGTCTGGAAAGATGGGAAAGTGTGGCTCACGTTTTTGACATTACGAAGAAAATGGCTCGTCATTTTATTTTCTGTCTTATTACTGACCGGTATAACAAGGGCAAAATGTGCTGCAGTCGAGGTCATCTTGGGTGAAAGGAGAAAAGAAAATAAAAGAAAAAGGAATAAGAAAATTGATCATGGCTCCGCTAGTGTTTGTGGACGTGAGTACTTGAAGATAAAAAAGTTACAGGAAGAGATAAAGACGAGAGAAGGAAGAGTATTCCACAACTCATCCGTTCCAGGGGATAAGGAGGTATCATAACGGTTAATCCTCGAGTAGCTGGTCGCCACACAGAATCTATGGGAAGCAACAGGCAGACGCGTGCCTCGGGTCCAAGCCTTGGTGGCAGGGACACGTACAGACAGCTCACGAGAACAGTGACGTAAATGGCATCAGTAGAACAGAGAGGGAGAGAGAGAGAGAGAGAGAGAGACGGAAGGCTTTTGATTCCTCTCGAGTCCATAGAGAGGTGGAGGAAGATGAGGCTACCCCAGATGTGAAGAATGAAACCCATGTAGATGCGAAACAGCTGCTCACAAAGGAAAAGTGTAATTACGGGATCTCTTCCAGCTTTTCGGGAAGCAGACTTTGTGGTGATGATATGTACGGTTTCCAGGACAGAGGGACTCAAGTTACGGCTGCTGCTATATCTCCGGGTGTTGGTGCATATTGGTAAAATCTACTGTATGGTCGTATGCTATCAATTGATTCATATATCCCCCAGGACCACTTCAAGGCTGAGCTCCTACCAGAAGCAGGGAAACGGTGAACTCCTTTGGAACAGGATGTCCTTTGGCGTGACTTTACCTCTTCTGCAGAACGTTCGCCAGCTGCCTAGTAACCACAGACGTTCGACACCTGCATCATTAAACGAATTTTCTTTCATTACAATCTTAGCCAGTGTGCTTGCCACAGATTTCTCTGCAACTGCACAAGACTTCACTATTCCACACCACGAACCCTAGGTAGAAGTCAGATGTTCACTCCCTGCGCTTCGCTATCTCATACTCACAGATCCCGCCCTAACCTAAAAAAAAAACACAATATTGACAAAATATGTGCACACTAAAATGCCCTCAACAAGCACTAAACAACCGCTCTCCAAAGCCAGTCTTAAAAACTTCAGTCCATTACACACACACACACACACAAACACGCCCATCGGAAACTACATTCCCCAGACATGTACGAGTTACGCTTTCTCCCCGTGCGGTCTGGACGCCGCCCACCCCTCTAACATTACAACCGCCATTTCACCGTATCACAAAACTCCTCACGCCCAAGATGTATCATCCATACTGAAGACGCTGAAAGCTTACTTCCCCATTTTGGTGTTTTTTTTTTTTTTTGGGGGGGGGGAATTAATCAATCTTATATTGTCTTTTGTGAGTCGGTTGGGCATGATTTGGCTCGTTTTTCTTTTTTTTCTATAATCCTTGGTGTAGTAATTCGCCACTTTTGTCTCGAAGATCATTTTCAAATCCTTTTAACATTCTGTATTATTACATTTCATTGATGGATTCCCCGTTTCCCAGGTATGATTTTGAACTCTTTTTATATGTGTAATTTGAACTCCTGTTTTGATTGTGATTGGAACTCTTTTTTTAAGTGTGATTTGAATTTTTTTTAAGTGTGATTTGAACTCCTTTTCAAGTGTGATTTGAAGTCCTTTTTAAGTGTGATGTGAACTACTTTTTAAGTATGATTTGAACTGCTTTTTAAGTGTGATTTGAACTCATTTTCAAGTGTGATTTGAACTCATTTTCAAGTGTGATTTGAAATCCTTTTTAAGTGTGATTTGAACTCAGTTTTAAATGTGATATGAACGCCTTTTCAGATGTAATTTAAACTCCTTTTCAAGTGTGATTTGAACTACTTTTTAAAGTGTGATTTGAACTCCTTTTCAAGTGTTTTTTAACTCATTTTTAAGTGTGATTTGAACTACTTTTCAGAGTGAGATTTGAACTCCTTTTTCAGCGTGATTTGAACTACTTTTTTAGAGTGAGATTTGAACTACTTTTTAATTGCGATTTGAACTCCTCTTCAGGTGTGATCTGAACGCCTTTTTACGTAGTTTTCCGCCAGCATCTCTTTCACACTCGGAGAGACTCGTTTTTCTCATCATCACGATCATCATAACGATAATATGCCCATTATACAACCTGATCTGCACGCCAGCACTGTTTCTCTTTTCCTTTCGGTCACGGGAGCATCAGGGGTTCGACTCCCACCCTCCCATCCCCAGGTGTGAAATCCGCTAATGGGTTCCCACCGCCCGGCACTTGCCCTCCCTCTTGTCATAATATTTTGCTTGGACGAGTGTAACACGCATCACTCATATGTACCTGTGGGTCTAAGAGTGAGTGAAGGGGGAAAATGCAAATTTCTCTGAAATGTGTGAGGAATATTCATGATGTCTGAAAAGAAGAAATGGCGAATCCAGCGCCTCAAAGCGACTCAAAACACACACACACTCACACACACGCGTACACACACACATACACACGCGTACACACACACACACACACACACACACGCACACACACGCATACACACGCACACACACATGCATACACACGCGTACACACACACACACACACACACACACGCAGAAAAAAATATATATAAAGGATCTTTTGCCTCCTTTGTAATTTGCCGTCACGTTCTTCGTTTTGTGATAATGTAATCTGCACAGCCAATTTCATGGTTGTGTTTGATGGTATGTCTGAGGGAGGGGAAGGGTTGAGGGGAGGGGAGGGGTAAGGGTGGGGAGGGGGTGGCAATCTTTATATACGTTTACCGTTCAGTAAGTCCAGGGTTCCCAACCTGCCCACCACATAGTTTTACGCTTGTCTGTCTATCTATCTGTCTGTCTGTCTGTCTCTCTGTCTCTCTTTCTGTCTTTCTGTCTATCTATTTATCTGTCTGCCTATCTCTCTGTCTATCTGTTTGTCTGTCTGTCTATCTGTCTATCTCTCTGTCTGTGTGTCTGTGCGTAATTTTTTTTCTCCCTCGCCTAAGACTGTGTTACAAGACCAGAACAGAGCAGAACACGACGCTGCACTGAACCGAGTTGCTCACCCACGCCAGGCTACAGGATCGTTCCCCTTCAGATCAGCCTTCTCGACCTCTGACCCTTTGGTGCCCCCTCTCCCCACCCCCCCCCCCCTCCTCCAAAAAAATGCATAAAATATTTATCGCTGTATGAACATCATTGAACATATATACCATTTTTTTTAACTATCTCATTATCCACTCCTAATGACTAATTAACCACGTGACCCTTCACCTTCTGACCTCTGGGATACTGTCAGTGGGATCAGCGCCCGGTGGGATATGGGATGTGTAAACACAGGAACGCAATTCCAGCCAGTGATCTGAACAGATCTCAAATATAGTGATGACTGGAGATGGACTGGAGTGTTGGACAAGCTCTGGGCAAGTGTGCTTCAGGGTATGGAGTGTTGGAGAGAGCGTTGGGGTTCTGATGGAGGAGGAGGTAGGTGTGTGTGGATATATATATATATATATATATATATATATATATATATATATATATATATATATATATATGCTAGAGAATTGATGAAAGACAACTGGGTTTGAGATACATACAGGGGTGCCCAGGGAGTGTTGGAGATGTGTTGAAGCATTGTATGAGTATTGGAAGAATGTTGAAGATGTGTTGAAGCATTGTGTAAGTGTTGGAAGAATGTTGGAGATGTGATGACGTTCTGCAGGACTGTTGGAGGAATACATGAGACTTGTCGAAGTGTGATACATATATGAGAAAAGTGTTGGAGGTCTGATGAAGTCAAGAAGTGTTGGGGGGAAAAAAGTATTGAAGTTTTAAAGTTTTTATGAGTTAGAAATTGCTGGGGACGGCTTAAGAGTTCTCAAGTCATACTGGAGTGGTGTTGGTTATATATGTGTGTGTGTTTGTGTGTGTGTGTGTGTGTGTGTGTGTGTGTGTGTGTGTGTTTGTTGAAGGTTCACAGGCGAGCATTTGTTGAAGAGGTGTTGGAGAAGTCAACAATAGTGTAGAATAAATATGTTAAAGTTTTTTACTACGAAAACTTTTTCTCTTTTCCTCGAAATTTTGGAGGGCTTTTGAAGGCGAGAATCTGCGAATGATCACTGATGTTTCCTTATTACCTTTATTGCTGGAGATGTGAGGAGGTGATGGAGAAATGTTGGGAGGGAGTTGGAGAAATGCTCAAGTCTGTTAGCCAGTTGTTGGAGGAGTCTTAGAGGACACACTACCTCAACAACGCTAGAGGAATGTTAGAGGATGCATTCCCTCAACAATGTTGGAGGAATGTTAGAGGAAGCATCCCCTTAAAAATGTTGGAGGAGTGTTTGAGGACGCAATCCCTGAAAAATGTTGGAGGAATGTTAAAGGACGCAGTCCCTCAACAATGTTGGAGGAATGTTTGAGGACGCACTTCCTCAAAAATGTTGGAGGACGCTCTCCCTCAAATTCAGATGACAAAACAAGGGTTCGTTCCTCTGTTTTACCTGCCGATAAAGAAGGACTAAAATGGATGGAATTCCCGACCCTCTCTTTAATATTCTAGGCTTTAAATCCTCTTGACCAATCAGGTGCGGCAGCCCAGACAGGAGCAGCAGCGTAGTATGTAAACAAGAGCTGCCATTGGACCACCCCCGCGTCACAGTTTGTTTAATGGCGGTCCGTGATTGGTCCTCCAGCATAAACACGACGAATGACCTAACTAGTCTCTAGAGTTAGTGGGGGGGGGGAGGGGGGGTTTCTTCTCATTGGTACTGCAGTGGAATTAAAGAACTTCTCCACAGTGGTTGGTCAGCTGGTCGTCCCTCCTCAGTGGGAAGGAATCCTGCGAGTGTCTAAAAGGGTCCGGGAAGTTTCGACCAGACGGAACGGGGCTGGGCGACTGTGATGCCCAGCCTTAGGTCGGAGGACGGATCTGGCGATCAGGGAACATTTATTTGGCTACCCAGGTTGTGCCTCGTGTGACACAGAGTGCCACAGGTAGTGGGGATGCCCGCCCTCCACCTCCACTGCCACAGGTAGTGGGGCTGCCCCCATCTTCCACTACCACCGGCTGTGGGGCTACCCCCCCCCCCACACCGCCCTCCACTGCTAAAAAGAATGACATCTATGACAGACTAAGGCTTGAGGTCGACAGTAGGAGGAGTGGTGGAGGTCCTTGAGTCGTGTTGGAGAAGAGCTGGAGATGTGCCAGCGCAGGTTTACAAGAATGTTGGAGCTATGGAGGAGTGTTGAAGGCATGCTGGAGAAAAAGAAAAATTGCTGGAGCGGCGATGAAACATTGTTGGTGAAGCGTTGGAGAAAAAGAGTTGAAGAGACCTTGCAAGTGTGTGTGTATGTGTGTGTTGGTGTAGTCTGGAAGAAAACGTTCGAAAAATTTTCCCCAAGGAATATATTGGGGTCCAATGAAGATTCAAAGGTGACGCAGAAATACTGAGGCAATTTCGGAAAAGATTGATGGAGGCGGTGGAGAGTGCCGTGGATGACCAGCGGTGGAGGAGTCCACCACCACCGCCCGACCCGACCCGACCCACAGTTGTCTGAAACATATCAGAGTATTGGAAAAATCTGTCTCCAGTGGTCCGTGATTTAAGTCACCCCCTTCCTTTTCGGACCCGTTTTCTTTTGCCGGTCAGCGTTTTATTCTCTTTCTTCATTGTTCGTGGCCGAACTTTGACCTATATTTTGACCCTCCCTGGAGCATAATATAGCCAGTTTATTGAGGCAGAGGTTTTGTCAATGATCCAGCTCTAAACTTAAATGATTTCAGCGGATTATTGGGTTAGTTGTCCACGGAAACAGACACACTGACAGAGAAATAGATTATGTCTCAATCTGTTTCGTATTAATTAACAGCAGCTGGAGAATGGCTCAATAATTTTTTAATTTGGACTTCTGATTTAAATTTCTTGTATGTATGTACTTATGTATGTATTTTTCTATGTATGTATGTATTAGAAAATATTCAAAAGGGTTTTACAAGAAAATTTAGCTCAAAATAGCTCAGCCTAGCTCTTATAATCTAACATATGTGAACGTAGCCAAACTTGACATAGCAGTAATATTATAAACATGTAATATATCTCCCTAAACGGCATGACGTTTTGTCAACCAGATGAAGTCAACCGAACCAATTCAGTCAACTCAACCAAACCATATTAACCGAATCAACGCAACCGAACGAATCAGCTCAACCGAACCAATGCTATCCAAGCCAAATCAGCCGAACCAATGCTGTGGAACCAAATCAACCGAGCTGATGCAGCCGAACCAAATCAACCGAAACAGTGCATCCAAACCAACTCAGCTCAGCCGAACCAAATCAACCGAACCAATGCAGCCGAAGCAGATCAACCGAGCTAATGCAGTCCTACCGAACAATGCAACCGAACCACGTAGCGCAACCTAGTGAACTCAACCACGGCAGCTCAGCTTAATCAACCCAACCGAGTAAACTGATCCGACTCTGTTCAACCGAGCCGTCGTCCGTCACGCTCTGTGGTTCCCGGTCAGCCAACGCCACAGAAATCGATGGACAGTAATTGCCAGTTGGAGGACATGGTTTGGCTGTTAGACAGAAATCCTCCCTCGCTCCATCCTTCCTTCCTCTCTCTCTCTCTCTCTCTCCCTAATTGCATCGACCCCCTCCCAGCTGTACACACAATAAACTCAAGTGACACACAGCCCACCTGCAACTCAACACTGATACAACCAAATGAAATTCTGACGCGAAGAGAAAAGCTACTAAGTGGCGCAGAGAAGAGTCTGAACATTATACAGAGGAACGAAGAGCTAACTTATGGGTGTAGACTCTATATAAGTGTAGATCAGTAAACTGCTGGTGAACAGGGGAGAGAGAGAGAGAGAGAGAGAGAGAGAGAGAGAGAGAGAGAGAGAGAGAGAGAGAGAGACAGAG
>JAYMFT010204828.1:0-11612 GCA_038088735.1 Panulirus argus | reverse complement strand
CCTCTCTATCAACCCTATCATACGCCTTCTCAAGGTCCATAAATGCTACGTACAAATCTAACTGTTTATCTAAGTATATAGCTCTGCTTTGCTCAGGGATAAAACATTCAAGTTCCTCTCTTCAAAGACAATACCTATCTCACTCTTCTGGTTACACATTCAGACACCCTAGTCTGAGCCTTTGAGGAGGATGGGTACTTCTCACTTGACTCCTTATGTTCTGACTGTCAGAGGTCAAAAATACAAAGAGGGATGGGATTACATTCCCTTTTTCCCAGCAGGGATTACATGGGAAGTACTCCTTCCTTGTCCCTAAGGGTCCCACCCTCTTCAGTCACCTTGTACAATATGAAGGGAATACATGGGAAGTATTTTTTTCTCTCATATCCTCAGGTATACAATACATATACGTACTTCCACCTACAAGAGTCCCTTCTATTATCATGAGGCTCCAGCTGTACTCAGGAAGCTGGCCACATCCACTAGTCAGGACCACATGCATAACGTGTACTAATATGTGTGTGTCTAGTACTCATGAAGCTGGTCACATCCACTAGTCAGGACCACAGGAATAACATGTACTGATATGTGTGTGTCTAGTACTCAGGAAGCTGGTCACATCCACTTGTCAGGACCATAGGAATAATGTGTACTGATATGTGTGTGTCTATGTGTGGACAGTGCAAGATGACTGTGTGGTAAGTGCTCGGTGTCTTCATTGTAGTAGATGCATCGTGGGCATGAAAGGTTTAAGGATATGCTGAAAAGGTGTTTAAAGTGTTGTATGGATGGGTGATATCCTGAGCATCAATGGGAAAATGTGACTCATTCTTGTTTGAGGAGAATTGCTTCTGATAGATGTATGTCTAAGGACGTGGATTATACTACTAAGTTGGAAGGGTGGATGTCTAGTGCATGACAGGTCATTTCAATACTTACTGGGGTCTCTTGCCAATCCTAGTTTTGAACATACATATTTAGAAAAATGTACACTTGCACCAAAAAGTCTCTGCCCCCCAGGGACCTATGTACTTAGAAATGATATGATAACTGCACGATACACTTTATTTGTCAAGGAACAGAATGAGGTTGGATAGAATATAATATCATGCATAAAACTGGTAACGATTTGCTGCAATGGTGTTCACAAACTAATTGTAAAAAATACAGTGACTTGCAACGTAAGAATTGAGTTACCAAACAGGACTACAATGCATAATTTTCTGAGCTGAGATGACACAGGAGCAGGCTCGAAAAATATGAACATGATGAATCAGACATTCTGTAAATTCCCAATGAAAGTAACTTTGAATGACTTACTCTGTCATATGATTATACAATGACAGTAATATATTTCATATCCATATCACCTAGCATCACCCATATGACAGCCAAGTGGTGTTTCTAATGATTACATATCGGATGTAACGGTGATACAAAACCTATAGCTTTGTTGTCATGGTCGACAGCTCATATAGACGACGGACTGACCACTCATACTACTACTACTACTACTACTACCACTACTACTAACACACACACACACAAAACCCGTTCATACCAGCTGCCTTGATTCTGTATTTCTCCCAAACAATCTCGAGAGCATTATACATACTTCAGCAGTACTGCAGCACACTGCACTCACAATCAGTGATAACAATGTGATCCAGCTGTCCCAATTTATGCATATTTTGTAATAATATGTCAGTGCCAATGTCAACAGGACCTCATTATTACAAACTAATGATGATAGTAACCCATTTTTGGTATCATTATTAATACTGTTTCAACATTGCACTATAATCATTACAGTAAGTTGGGTTACCACCCACAGCCAGAATAAGAGCAATATCATATTATCTTTCTAGCCTAACCATGTCGTGCTGTAATTATTACCCGGCAACTAACATTTGTCCATATCATCTGGCAGTGCATGGCTGCATGCTTAAAGTATCCAGTGTGATGTGTGGTAAATAAGTTTTACCTGAACAATGTCAACAGCAGCTGTACCCACTGAATGACTGTCATTCAAATAATTACTTATATATCAACATTATCATATCACTCTCCTGTTGATGATGCACAATGATTCACACACAATTCAAATGCCAAAAATGAGTACCTGTACTAATGGGCAAATGTCACCAAGGCTAGCAGGCCTACCAAAACACGCCAGACATCACACATACTGATCAGAAATGTTCGTCTATTGTTTCATATTGCATCAATGAGAAATGGAGCAGAGACTTTCTGGTGCAAGAGTACACCATTTTACTAACCATATTATCAAGGTTTGAGTATCACAGTTTCCATGGCACCACTAAAACTTTATCCATGCACAGAGTAAGTGTCATGTGGTCACAGGATAGTTTGTAACCTACTATGGCCAATCATCATTTCTAGGGAGAGATCATATCCAGGCAGTGCTGCTACTGCAAGTATTAAGGTAGCCTTTTGTGTGGCATAGCTGGCTGGCTTCTTAGATGGAATACAAAGGCCATCATATAATTATCTTACAGTTTTGTACATAATTTCTTAGTACTTTAATTTAATTTGAATGCTGTCTTGTAAGTACAAAATAATCATCTTTAACCCTGAACTGTTCATTACAGGGATTAAATTATGTATCTCAAGGGTCATTCATTACCCATAACCCCCAGTTTCCCATAAACCTTCTACCTTACAAACCACAGTTTTGCAAGGAACATAACCCCAGTGGTTGGCAAGGGATTTCTGTATGTTTTCTGTTTATATTTGTTGTAGCTGGGGGGATCTGTAAGAATAGGTTGCTGAAGTTTGAGGAAAGAGTAAGCTTTCTATTTCTACTCAGGGGTTTGTGTTAAGTTGCACAGAATTGAGTGCCAAGCAGGCTGAGGTGGGATTGTACTGAGAGGATCTTAATTTCTTTGTGTAGATGTTGAGTGTTTGTGGATATCTGGCAGCCAATGATTGTTCTGCACCCACTAGTTTGTGAGGTTTGCAGCTTTCTTATATTTGTTATGAGAGAGTGGAAAACCAAGCAGGTGTAGTTTACAATGAGATGGATGAATTGTTTGTAAAGGATGTTAAGGGATTCTTCTTGTCCAAATCTTATACTAGTCAGTGTATTGTGGGCATGTAGTTTGTGTGTTGCTTTCATTATGATGTTACTGGTGTGGGAAATAAACATCATGTAATTACCTATTTGTTCTGTAATGGGAGGGAGTTTTACACTCCTGGGGCCCTATTTCTTGAAACATTCTCTACTATCACACAAATTCTTAAATCTATGTATGCTGTCTGCATTAAATATGTCTCCAGTCATTCTATTCCATTCATTCACCACCTCCCCCCCCCCTTTTTTTTTGGTGTTTTTTTCATACTTGATCATCACCTCCCAAATCAGCGAAGTACCATAAGGAACAGATGAAGAAAGGCCACACCCATTCACATCCACTTTCTGTCATGTGTAATGTACCAAAACCAAAGCTCCCTATCCACAACCAGGTCTCAGCAGACCTTTCCATGGTTCACCACCGATGCTTCACATGCTCTTGTCCAGTCCACTGACAGCATGTTGACCTCTGTATACCATAATGTTCCAATTCACTCTATCCTGCACATGCCTTTCATCCTCTTGTATGTTCAGGCCCCAATCGCTCAAAATCTTTTTCACTCCATCCTTTCACCTCCGATTTGGTCTTTTTGTTCCCTCCATTTCTGACACATATCATCTTTGTGAACTTATCCTCACTCCTCTCCATATGTCCATACCATTTCAGTATACCTGTTTCAGCTCTCTCAACTACTCTTTTTATTACCACACCTCTCTCTCAACCTTTCAGAACTTACTCAATCAAATCACCTCACACCACATACTGTCCTCAAACATTTGATTTCTAACACATCCATCCTCCTCTACACAGCCTTATCTACAACCCATGCATCGCATCCAAATATCGTTGGCACAATTATATCTTCAATCATATTCATTTTTGCATTAAAAAAAAAAAAAAAAAAAAAAAAAACTTATTTTTCCATGCACTTTTCAGCACTCCAAAACCTTCGTCCCCCTCACCCACCCTATGACTCACTTTTGCTTCGATGGTTCCATCTGCTGCCAAGCCCATTCCCAGAGATTCAAAACACTTCATTTCTTCCAATTTTTCTCCATTCAAACTCACACCCCAACTAACCTGTCCCTCAACCATGGTAAACTTAATAACCTTGCTTTTATTCTCATTTACTCTCAACTTCCTCCCTTCACATACAGAACTCTCAGAAAGGCTGAGGAACATGGGGCCTTTTGTTGTGTAGTTGGGTGTCTTCAGAATATCCGTGTCTATCAGCCTACCAAATGCTCAGATCTCACTTAACTAGTGCTTGGCAACTCTCTCTGGTGATCCCATCACCACAGACTGAGGAGCCCATCAGTGCCTCATGGGACAAGCTATAGAGAGGGGATGCATGCTGTGAGCTGCTGGTTTAATAAAGACCCCTTTTTTGTTTCATTCACTTATTGTCCCACATCTGCCCATCCACACCTTAGAATGGGGCACAAGAACCTCACCCAGCAAGAAAAGGCTCGGATTCTTGCCCTGAGAGAGGCAAAATATGTCGGTGAAGAAGATCTGTCAGCATACTAGGGTGACCAAGCCAGCCATATACAGTCTTGTTTCAAAAGCCAAGAATATCCCACAAGGTGAAGTTCCACCTTGTAAATCTGTACCAGGGCATCCCAGAAAGACTTCAGCAACTACTGATAAGTTTATCAAGAGGCAAGTATTGGCAAATCCACACATCACAATAAGACAATTGAAGCAAGCCAATTCCACCCTCCTCGTAAGTGTAGCAGAATGCACCATTCAAGAGTTCTGCCAGAAACACCTGAACCTGCCTTTTCGTTCCCCAACCATAACAACCCTACTGATTCGCAAGATGCATGATGCTAGTCTCAGTTTTGCAAGGAACTACAAACATTCCATTGTTGAGGACTGGAGAAGGGTCTTATACAGCAATGAGTCAACTTTCCAGTGTGGTGCAGTGAGGTGTGGCAAGTTGAGACATCCCTCACACATGAATCCCCTTGACCCCCATTATGCGCAAGTGCCTGTCAAACATCTAAACACAGTCATGATTTGGGGTTGCTTCAGTGGAGAATTAAGGCATATGGGATTTCATGTGCTTCCCAAGAAGATCACAGTGCATGGAGTTGCTACATTGAAGTTCTTTGTGATCATATGATTTTTATGATATCCATGCCTGCAACTTCTTTATGCAAGACAGTGCACCATGTCACACAGCAAAAAAGTCATGAAATGGTTGTCAGATAAGCAGGTGAATGTCTTTCAATGGCCTGAGAATTCTCCAGACCTGTATTCCATCAAGGAGCTTTGGTCTCAAATGAAGCTTAAACTTCAAGAAAGGAACACCTCTTCAAGTGCTTGCCTTCCTGAATCCATCAGAGACATGTGGTTGAATAGAATTGACCTTGATTACAGTCGAAACCTTACTGACTCCATGCTGCAAAGCATAAAAGGTGTTTTGAAGGAACATGGTTGCCAAACTAAATACTAAAATTCCTCAGATTTTCCATGGGTACTATACTCTTCAAAATTCAGTCACCAACTTCTGCAGTTTCTCACTTGAATCTACCACCAGTGCTTATCATCAGCAAACAACAACTGACTCACTTTCCAGGCCCTCACATCCTCTACAGACTTCATACTTGCCCCTCTCTCCAAGACTAAAGCATTTAACTCCCTAACCACCCAACCAATAAACAAAGTAAACAACTATGGTGACATCACATACCCATGCTACAGATCATCCTTCACTTGGAACCATTCAATCTCCTCTCTTCCAACTCATACACTTGCCTTACACACTTGATAAAAACTTCTATAAAAGGTTTAATGCTCAACACTCTTTTCCCTCCTATCATCACCATTTTCTGAGAGATTCACCTTCTAACACTCTTTTTCTTCTTCAACTTTTTGAAAAACTTTGTGGGACATTAAAATATATATGCCTACCAAATATCTAGCAGTTTAAATGTGACTTTAAGAGGTAATCAATAAATGAGAGAAAACAAACCTTAATTATAATTTTCATGAAAAACAAAGGTCACTACAGTACCCAAAAAAGTTACCTGCTTGAATTTTTCATTATGTCCAATTCCAAAAAGTATTAGGTGGCCATGAGAGTCAGTGGTAGCTATCTTAAAGCCATCTGGGGACCATTTGGCATCAAAAAGTGCCCCATATCCTTGACCTTCAATGGTGTTCTTGAAACTCCAGACCATGGTGCCCGTGAAAATGTCCCAGATCATCAACTGACCTGTTGATAATAATGAGGCTTCATGAAAGCTGGTAGATGTAAAATCTTTAGATACTTAAAACTAAAAAGTGGCTTCATGATACTGCAGATCACTTTATAATCTTATTACAACATGACCTTCACCTGCCCGGAGATATAAATATATGTGTATGCTTTAGCATGTAGGAATACACATTCTAATACAAACAAACTCAGAAAAGTAAGAGAGATAGAGGCACCAGAGCATAAAACTCCATCCTAGTAATGTAAATAAAGGTAAATAAAGGCAGTACCTACCTTCAACTAATTATAATGAGATATTGCTGTAAGGCTGGGCTTGCATGTAATGTTCACCATATAAACAGTAATTGTCTAATCAAATACTACTGTTCTCTGCTGCTCTATTCCTTTCCTCCTCAATCATACAAAGTAGTGGAAAAAAAAAATCTAGAAAATTATCAGCAACAATTCCATAATTAAATATCAACATAGAGTTGTACCAAGTAAAAGTACATAAACACAACTACTAGTTTACTACAATAATATATGTGGAACCCTACTGTGAGGAAAAGAAACACTGTTTTTCTAGACTTTGCTAAAAACACATGATAAAGGTAAAAAGAACAAGTTCTGTTAGTGAAAGTGGCACGGCAAAATATTTGAGGTATACCAAAACAACTGATTGAAATGTTTTTAACAGACAATTCAGAGTGCTGTCAAACAGCAGGACACTCTATCTGGCATACCACAAGGAATGGCATTACTGTCAAAAACATTTCTAATAAGGATTTCACACAAACTGGGATGGAAGAGAGAGTATAATCATGAGTTCTGAAGAAGACAAGATAGTGAGTAAAACAACACGATCAAAAGGGCCAAAAAAACTGCAAAAATACCTGGATATAATCTAAAAATTGGCAGAAAAGAACATGACAGACTTTAATGACAAGAAATTTGGGCAAACAACCCAAAAAAATTGAACAGTATGGCATCTATCTACAAAGTACCTACAGGAAGGAAAATACAGAATAAAAAAACATTGAAGGCCTTAGAGTTATTATAAATAACAAACAGGAATTCAAGGAGTACATTGATAAGACAGTACTTTCCAGCCATAAAATGAGAGGTATGATACTGACAACTTTCACAACATAAGAAGAAAGCAAATAATGAAAGTGTTTAATGTATCCATTAAAAGCAAAGATGAAAACTGCTGTGTTGTCCTGTTCAAGCCTGAGTTTAATGAGGAAGCTACGTCAAGATGAGATGCAGATTGAGTTAGAGAAGAGGGAGCAGATTTGAAGGATGTGGATAAATGCAGTGTTCAGTCATCAGCATAGGAAAGCATTGGACTGTTTGTGGAGGAGAGGAAATCATTGAAAAAGAAAAGGAGAAAAAGTGTAGAAGATAGGACAGAACCTTCAGGGACACAACTGATGATGGAAAAAAATGAGGGAGGCTGATCAGTCAACAACCATAGAGACAGATCAGCCAGAGAGGAAGCTAAATATGAAGGATCAAAGTGAGAAAGGGGAGCCAAAAGAGGAAAGCTTAAAGTTGAGACCTTGATGCCATACCCTGTCAAAAGCCTCAGATATATCAAGGGCAACTACACTTGACTCCCCAAAATCTTTCAGGGATGATGACCAGACATTAGTAAGATAGGAAAGAATGTCACCAGTTGATTTCGCCTTACAGAAGCCATACTGGTGATCAGAGAGAAGACCGTGATTTTCGAGGTGTTTAAGGGTATGAGAGTTGAGGAGGGATTCAAAGACTTTGGAAATGGTAAATGTCAGTGCAACAGGACAATAGCAAGAGGGATCAGAACGGTCACCCTTCTTAGGGATGGGATGTATCGAAGCATGTTTCCAAGGAGAAAAATATATTACATGCTGCTTTCAGGGTATTTAGTGCATGAAACGAAGGTGGAGAGTCGGAGAGAATTAGATTGTCTGTGGTTGTAGTTTCTGCCAACCCAAGAACAATGGTTATGTCAAATAACACATTTTGTAAGGTGGATTTTCAGTTATCTGTTCTAACATTCCTCTTAAATCTAGGTACCAGTGAGCTCTTACAAAGAGAGCACTTGCGTCTCCTCTCTCGTAGCAGAGTTGAGGAAGCTATGTGTTTAGCCTCGCCGGGGTAATTTATTTTTCAGTCTGGAGATTCTGTATGTGTCCGAGAGTAATGGTTATATCATTGTCTTGAAGATGATAATGGCATTAGTATCTGAGGCGTATAGGTAGGTACAGTGATGTGAAAAGTAGTCTCATGCTCAAGGTTGGAGGGAAGTACTATTGTAAAGTACTGTTATTATAGTACTATTATAGTATGTAATCCAAGCATTATCATATGTGTGACATGTTTACATCCCTCTACATGCACTCTTCTCTTCTCTGTCTAAAAAGTTCAACAATGACACGGACACGGCATTACATGGATCACCAGACTGAAGCTTCCACATTAGGTATACATATTTTTTTCCCCAGCAAAGTTGATACTTTAATGGTCTTGGGATAGACTTTCATAATTCCTTGGTCTTCATTTTTCCCATAATTTTTCAAGTCTATCAGTACCCTTGCTGTCACGTAGGTCCAAAGATGGAGTATCTCTGGTGGAAACCTCATACAGGACCGACATTCATATGTACAATTCCAACAATCGGCATCATAATTAGTGCTATACCCTGCCACAACTCCGAGATAATCTCGTGAGTCTATTTGTACATCGTTAATTTAATTTCTTTGCTACGGCTACAGTACATACGACTGAGATACTTAGATTTTCAGAAGAGACATGGTTAAGTAAGTTTTAAATCAGTTTTAACTTTATCCATTCTTACAGTTTCCAGTTTATCTGTTGAGCACCTGTTTTCCTCAGTGGGAATGATAGAGTCAGGCTTACCACGTCCAGTGCGTGTGTAGTTTAAGAGTGGTTTACGTTTCACGATTAGTTTGGAGTATACGAACAGCATCATCAGCATAGCTATGATATTCCTGAAACATTCTGGAGTTGGTGTTAGAGAGGTATTGATCAGTCTCATTAAACAATATGGGATCCGAAACTCCACCCTGAGGAGTCCCACGCAATGTATCTTAGACTTCACTCCTGTAGTCTTGTAATACCGCAGCCTGACTTTCTGTTGAGTTAACCAAAGTATCTACTGTTGAAGCTGACCAATTGTGTCCATTTTAATCAAATATCTTGCCTATGAGTAATATCAAATGCAACTTTCAAGTCAAGGAATATAGCTCATCTATGCCGTCCGTCTCTGTGTAACGTTAAGAGAGATGTGGCACAGCTACGCGACCTTTTGTCATTGTTTAAGCCCACTGACGTCATGCGACGTGTGTTTTCGATTCTGTGTCGTAGTATGGGACCAAAATCATCGGATGGATTATTTGTAAAATGATTATGCTGGTTCGTGGGGAAGGTTACTGACCCATGTCATAACTCCGTCTCGCACAGTTTGAAAGCTGAATTACCGAGGAGTAATTCTTGCAACTCTAGTGACTGTACCCGCCTCCCCAGAGATAGTATATTTACCCCCGTAGTAAGGGCTGTGTCAACTTCTTACCCAGTGTATGGGACATTGCGTCCATTATGCTACTTGGTTTGCTCACAGTAGAATTTGTTTCTCTCTTTGGATTTTGTATACAAAATCTCTTCGGTGTTTGGGGGCAGCGTGTGATAGCTAGAAACACGAAAAGCTTAATTAGGTCGATCGTCCTGTGCAGAGAATTTGGATGACAAACTTTTCAACTTTTAGATAAGATTTTGTCAGTGTTTTCGCAGGCTTTGCTTATGGAAGTGCCTTGGTTTAATCCATTAGAGAAATGTTTCCCCGTCGGTTGGTCTGAATTCACTGATTTGTTCCCTCGCTGCGCAAAGCAAAACTTGATTATTGATTTGATCTGCTGTGATGACCTCTCCTCCTATTCTCTCTTCGATGATTCGAATTAAGATAAAATAAAAGAGGTTATCATTTGCACATTTCCAGGCTCGTAATCGCTCTACCGGAGAGATTAGATCTATGAGCCGATTTCCTTGTCCTTCTGTCACAATTAACCTTTGTCCATGGTTCACTGTCTTATGACCTTGGGACTAGACGAGGTTATGTTAACTACACAATAGGGACTGTTACAAAGAAAGGCAAAGGAATTCAAACATCAACAAGCCATTGTGTCCTTTCGATGCTCTTTATGATAGTGGTAGAGAGCAGACATTCAGATTAGTTTGGTAAAAGTTAGAAAACATACAGATAATCAAGAGAATAACGTGCGAACTGTCATTGTGACTAAGGTGGCGCAAGTAATGTACGTTGTGGACTTGAAGTAAATATTCATAAAGTCTATTCTCAAACGTATCCATAGTATTGCTTTCATTTACTGTAGTTGTTGAATAATTCCACATGTTAACAATCCAGTAACGCCGATCGAGATAAGACTTTTGACCACGAGTTTGTGTCCATTACTACGAGTGAAATCAGACGAATCAAATCTTAAGTAGCTTGTTGGATCAAGATGATCAAAACTTTAGATGTTTTCGAATATTTTGAATACTTATGTCATATTATCTCTTCCTGGTGAATGGTCAGGATTAGAAATTGTGAATGACAGGTTGAAGTCTATACGTCTCTGATGAACACCTTCATAGACGTATGTTGGTTGGTTGATTTGAGCACCGTCACATGCATCTCTAAAAAGCATTAATCTTCTGTCACCGGGTTAGTTGTGAGATCGCCCGAATTGTTAGTGTACAGCGTTGGGTATGTAGGTTAAGTCTAAGAAGACTTTAGGAAGGTCCATGCAGTAGTGGAGATTGGCAGGTTATAGCCATATGCATCTGAGACACTGAGTGTACATCACAATGTTCTGGGAGGCGAGGAATTCACGAGGTTCCTTCGAAACACTCGCTTTGCCAGCTGAGTATTTTGATAGCGCAGTCTTTTCGAATTATTGATATAAATTATTTTGTTACTGTAGTCTCTATGATGTAGTCACTTTGTATATTTGTATTATTATTGTTTTTTGTTATGTGTTTAGATCAGAGTTATCCAGCAGAGCTTTTTACTGTATTTTGCTTTATTTTTTTTTATTGTTAGCTGAGACGGCATGGGTAACTGAGGCCCTAATCAAGGCCATCCCATTAACGCTATATACGTATATACCCTAGCCTCAGCCAGGTGCCCATTTTATCGACCAATCCCTAGGGGAGGGGGAGGGGAGGGGGGAAGGATGAGCAGCTGGGTTGACTGTGGACCGACTGCCGCAACCAGGATTCGAACCTATGCGCTCGACCCTGGGCGGCCC
>JAYMFT010204817.1:0-11612 GCA_038088735.1 Panulirus argus | reverse complement strand
TGTGTGATAAACAAGAGAGGGATAAACCTCAGTGCAATATGAGAGTGAGTGAGAAGCCAGTGAGGGATAAACCTTAAAACAATGTGCAAATGTGTGAGAGATCAGTGAGAGATAAACCTCAATACAATTTGCGAGTGTTTGAGAAAATAGTGAAGGATGAAGTTCAATACAATATGCTAATATGTGAGAACCAGTGAGGGATAAATCTCAATATAATATGAGAGGGTTTGAGAAACAAATGAGGGATAAGCCTAAATACAATATTAGAGTGTGTGAGAAGTTAGTATGCAATAAACCTCAATAGAATATGAGAGTGTATGACAAACAACTGAGTGATAAACCTCAACACATTGTGAGAGTGTGTGAGAAACCACTGTGGGATAAACGTTAACATAATATGAAAGCGCGTGAGAAACCAGGTAGATATAAAGCTCATCACAATATAAGAGTGTTTTAGAAACCAGTGAGGAATAAAAGACAATACAATAAGCCAGTGTGTGAGAAACCGGTGAGGAATAAACTTCAACACAATATGCGAGTGTGTGAGAAACTAGTGAGTGATAAAACTCAATAAATTATGCGAGTTTGTGACAAGCCATTGAGGGATAGCCCTCAATACAATATCAGAGTGTGGGAGAAACCAGTGAGGGATAAACCTCTACACAATATGAGAGTGTGTGAGAAACCGTTGAGGGATAAACCTCATATATTATGAGAGTGTGTGAAAAACAAGTGAAAGATAAACCTAAGTACAATATTAGAGAGTGGGAGAAACTAGTGAGGGATAAACCTTAATAAAATATGCTAATGTGTGAGAAATCAGTAAGAGATAAACCTCAACACAATTTGCGAGTGTTTGAGAAACTAGTGAGGGAAACATTCAATAGAATATGCGAGGGTTTGAGAAACCAGTGAGGGATAAATCTCAATACAATATGAGAATGTTTGAAAAACCAATGAGGGATAAACCTAAATACAATTTAAGAGTGTGTGAGAAACCATTGACGGATGAACTTAGAAACAATATGAGAGTGTTTGAGAAACAAGTGAGGGATGAACCTCAATTCAATATGAGAGTGTTTGAAAAAACAGTGAGGGATATACCTCAATACAATATAAGAGTGTGCGAAAAACATGTGAGGGATAAACCTCAGTACAATATGAGAGTGTATGAGAAACCATTGAGGCATTAACCTCAGTACAATATTAGAGTGTATGAGAAAGCAGTAAGGAAATAACCTCAATTAATTATGAGAGTGTATGAGAAACAACTAAGGGATAAACCTCAAAACAATATGAGAGTGTGTTAGAAACCAGTGTGGGATGAATATTAACACAATATGACATTGTGTGAGAAACCAGTGAGGAATAAACCTTCAACACAATATGAGAATGTGTGAAAAAACAGTGAGGGATAAATCTCAATATAATATGAGAATGTATGAGAAACCAGTGAGGGGTAAACCTCAGTACAATATTAGAATGTGTGAAAAACCAGTGAGTTATAAACCTCAATACAGTATGCGGGTGTCTGAGAAAAATGTGCGCGATAAACCCCAATACAGTGAGGGATAAATCTCAATATAATAGGAGAGTTGGTGATAAACCAGTTAGGGATAAACCTCAATACATTATGAGAGTGTGAGACAAATCAAGGAGGGATAACCCTCAATACAATAGAAAGTGTGTGAGAAACCATTCAGGGATAAACCTCAATACAATTTGAGAGTGTGTCATAAACCAGAGAGGCATCAGCCTCAATACAATATGAGAGTGTGTGAGAAAGTAGTGAGGGGTAAACCTCGATACAATATGCGAATGTGTGAGAAATCAGTGAGAGATGAAACTCAATACAATATACTAGTGGCTGAGAAAAAATTGATGGATAAATCTCAATAAAAAATACGAGTGTGTGAGAAACAAGTGAGGGATAAATCTCATTACAATAGAAAAGTGTGTTAGAAACCAGTGAGGAATAAACCTAAATACAATATTAGAGCGTGTGAGAAACAAGTGAGTTATAAACATCAAAACAATATGAGAGTGTGTGACAAACCAGTGAGGGATAAACCTCAATACAATATGAGAGTGTATTAGAAACCAGTGACGGATAAAGCTCAATACAATATGAGAGTGTGGGAGAAACCAGTGAGGGATTAGCCTCAATACAATAGGAGAGTGTGTGAGAAACCAGTGAGGGATAAACCTCAATACAATATATGAATTTGTGAGAAGCCATTGAGGGAAGAACTTCAAGACAATATGAGACTGTATGAAAAACCAGTGAGGGATAAACATAGACACAATATGAGAGTGTGTGAAAAACCAGTGAGGGATAAACCTCATTACAATATGATATTGTGTGAGAAACCAGTGAGGTATAAACCTTAATGCAATATGAGAGTGTGTGAAAAACCAGTCAGAGATAAATCACAACACAATATGAGAGTGTGGGAGAAACCAGTGAAGGATAAACCTCATTACAATATGAGAGGGTATGAGAATCCAGTGACGTATAAACTTCAATAAAATATGAGAGTGCGTGAAAAACTAGTAAGGGATAACCTCAATACAATATGAGAATGTATGAAAAACCGGTGAGGGATAAACCTCAATAAAATATGAGAGTGTGTGAGAAACCAGTGTGGGTTTAACCTCAACACAAAATGATATTTTGTGAGAAACCAGTGAGGGATAAACCTCAATACAGTTTGAGAGTGTTTGAGAAGCCAGTGAGAGAATAATCACATACAATATGAGAGTGTGTGTGAAACCATCGAAGGATAAAACTCTACACAATATGAGTGTGTGAGAAACCAATGAGGGATAAACCTTAATACAATATGCAAATGTGTGAGAAATCATTGAGGGATAAACCGCAATCCAATATGCGAGTGTTTGAGAAGCTAGTGAGGGATAAAGCTCAATACAATATGGGAGTGTGTTAGAAACCATTGAGGGATAAATCTAAATGAAATATGAGAGTGTTTGAGTAACCATTGAAGGATAAACCTAGATACAATATTAGAGTATGTGAGAAACCAGTAAGGGATAAGCGTCAATACAATATGAGAGTGTGTGAGAAACCAGTTAGGGATGAACCTTAATTCAATACAAGAGTATTTCAGAAACCAGTGAGGGATAAATCTAAATACAATATATGAGTGTGTGAAAAACCAGTGAGGGATAAACCTCAACACAAAATGAGAGTGTGTGAGACTGCAATGAGGCATTAACCTCAGTACAATATGAGAGTGTGTGAGAGAGCAGTGAGGAAAAAACCTTAATTCACTATGAGAGTTTATGAGAAACAACTAAGGGAAATACCTGAAAACAATAAAAGAGTGTGTTAGAAACCAGTATGGGATGAACTTTAACACAATATGAGAGTGTGTGAGAAACCAGTGAGGAATACACCTTCAAAACAATATGAGATTGTGTGAAAAACAAGTGAGGGATAAATCTCAATATAATATGAGAGAGTGTGTAAAACAAGTAAGGTTTAAACCTCAGTACAATATGAGAGTGTGTGAGAAACCAGTGAGGAATGAACCTAAATACAATATGAGAGTGTGAGAGAATCCAGGGAGGGATAAACCTCAATACAATATGAGAGTGTGTGAGAAACCAGTCTAGGATAAACCCCAATACAATATGAGAGTGTGGGAGAATCCAGTGAGGGATAAACCTCAATACAATATGAGAGTGTGTGAGAAACCAGTGAGGGATAAACCTTAATACAATTTGAGAGTGTTTCATAAACCAGAGAAGCATTAACCTCAATACAAAATGAGAGTGTGTGAGAAAGCAGTTAAGAATAGACATCAATTCACTATGAGAGTGTATGAGAAACAAGTGAGGGATAAACCTCAACACATTATGAGTGTGTGAAAAACCAGGTAGGTATAAACCTCAACACAATATGAGAGTGTGTGAGAAACCAGTGAGGAATAAACGTCAATTTAAGATGCGAGTGTGTGAGAAACTAGTGAGGGAAAAACCTCAAAAAAATATGTGAGTGTGTGAGAAACCAGGGAGGGATAACCCTCAATACAATATGAGAGTGTGTGAGAAATCAGCGAGGGATAAACCTATACACAATATGAGATTATGCGAGAAACCACCGATGGATAAACCTGAAATATTATGAGAACGCGTGAGGAACATGAGAGGGATAAACCTCATTACAATATGAGAGTGTGGGAGAAACCAGTAAGGGATAAACATTAAAACAATATGCGAATGTATGATATATCAGTGAGGGATAAATCTCAATACAATATGCGAGTGTTTGAGAAACTAGTAAGGGATAAAGCTCAATACAATATGCGAGTGTGTGAGAAAACATTGAGGGAAATACCTCAATACAATATGAGAGAGGGATATACCTCAATACAATATGAGATTGTGTGAGAAACGATTGAGGGATAAAACTCAGTACAATAGGAGAATGTGTGAGAAACCACTGAAGGATAAACCTCAACACAATATGAGAGTGTGTGAGAATCCAGTGAGGGATAAAATTCTACAAAATGTAAGAGTGTATGAAAAACCAGTGATGCATAAACCTTAACACAATATGAGAGTGTGGGAGAAACCAGGGAAGGATGAACGACAATAAAATATACGAGTGTTTGAGAAACCAGTGATGGATAAACCTCAGTATAATATGCAAGTGTTTGAGAAACCAAAGAGAGATAAATTTCAATACAATATGAGAGAGTTTCAGAAACCACTGAGGGATAAACCTTAATACAACATAAGGGTGTATGAGAAACCAGTGTGGAATAAACCTCAATACAATATGAGATTGTGTAAGAAACATGTGAGGTATAAAGTTCAACACAATATGAGAGTGTGACAGAAAGAACTGAGGAATAACCCTCAATACAATGTCAGAGTGTGCGAGAAACCAGTGAGGGATAAAGCTTAATGAAATATGAGAGTGTGTGAGAAACCATTGAGATATAAACCTCAAAACAATATGAGAGTGTGTGAGAAAACAGTGAGGGATAAACCTAAATACAATATAAGAGTGTGTGAAAAACCAGTGAGTGATAAACCTATACACAATATGAGATTATGCGAGAAACCAATGATGGATAAAATGAAATATTATGAGAATGCGTGAGTAACAAGTGAGAGATAAACCTCATTACAATATGAGAGTGTGGGAGATACCAGTGAGGGATAAATATTAATACAATATGCGAATGTGTGAGATATCAGTGAAGGATAAATCTCAATACAATATGCGAGTGTTTGAGAAACTAGTAAGTGATAAAGCTCAATACAATATGCGAGTGTGTGAGAAATAAGTGAGGGATATACCTCAGAACAATATAAGATTCTGTGAGAAACGATTGAGGGATAAAACTCAATACAATAGAAGAGTGTGTGAGAAACCACTGAGGGATAAACCTTATCACTATATGAGAGTGTGTGGGAATCCAATGAGGGATAAAAGTCTACAAAATATGAGAGTGTGTGATAAACCAGCGAGGGATAAACCTTAACACAATATGAGAGTGTGTGAGAAACCAGTGAAGGATAAAAGACAATACAATATACGAGTGTTTGCGAAACCAGTGATGGAGAAACCTCAATACAATATGCGAGTGTCTGAGAAACCAATGAGAGATAAATCTCAATACAATATGAGGGAGTTTCAAAAACCACTGAGGGATAAACCTTAGTACAATAAGAGAGGGTTTGAGAAACCAGTGAGGGATAAACCTTAATACAACATGAGAGTGTATGAGAAACCAGTGTGGGATGAACCTCAATACAATATGAGATTGTGTAAGAAACATGTGAGGTATAAACTTCAATACAATATGAGAGTGTGACAGAAACCACTGAGGGATAACCCTCAGTACAATGTCAGAGTGTGCTAGAAACCAGCGAGGGATAAAGCTCAATGAAATATGAGAGTGTGTGAGAAACCAGTGAGAGATAAACCTCAATACAATATGAGAGTGTGTTAGAAACCAGTGAGGGATAAACCTAAATACCATATAAGAGTGTGTGAAAAACCAGTGAGGCAATAACCTCAGTACAATATGAGAGTGTGTGAGAGATCAGTGTGGAAAAAACCTCAATTCACTATGAGAGTTTATGAGAAACAACTAAGTGATAAATCTCAAAATAATAAAAAAGTGTGTTAGAAACCACTATGGGATGAACTTTAACACAATATGAGAGTGTGTGAGAAACCAGTGAGGAATAAACCTTCAACACAATATGAGAATGTGTGAAAAACCAGTGAGGGATAAATCTCAATACAAAATGAGAGAGTGTGTAAAACCAGTGAAGGGTAAAGCTCAGTACATTATGAGAATGTGTGAGAAACCAGTGAGGAATAAACATCAATATAATATGCGAGTGTTTGAGAAACCAGAGAGGGATAACTCACAATACAATAGGAGAATGTGTGAAAAACCAGTGAGGAATAAGCCTAAATGCAATATGAGAGTGTGAGAGAATCCAGGGAGGGAGAAACCTCGATACAATATGAGAGTGTGTGAGAAACCAGTGAGGGATAAACCTCAATACAATATGAGAGTGTTTCATAAACCAGAGAAGCATTAATCTCAATACAATATGAGTGAGTGTAAGAAAGCAGTGGGGGAGAGATATCAACTCACTATGAGAGTGTATGAGAAACAAGTGAGAGATAAACCTCAACAAAATATGAGAGTCTGTTAGAAACCACTGAGGAATAAACGTCAATATAAGATGCAAGTGTGTGAGAAACTAATGAGGGATAAACCCCTCAAAAAATATGTAAGTGTGTGAGAAACCAGTGAGGGATAACCCTCAGTACAATATGAGAGTGTGAGAAACCAGTGAGGGATAAACCTATACACAATATGACATTATGCGAGAAACCATTGATGGATAAACCTGAAATATTATGAGAATTCGTGGGAAACAAGAGAGGGATAAACCTCATTACAATATGAGAGTGTGAGAGAAACCAGTGAGGGATAAACATTAATACAATATGCGAATGTGTGAGATATCAGTGAGGGATAAATCTTAATACATTATGCGAGTGTTTGAGAAGCTGGTAAGGGATAAAGCTCAATACAATATGCGAGTGTGTAAGAAAACAATGAGGGATATACCTCAATACATTATGAGATTATGTGAGAAACGATTGAGGGATAAAACTCAATACAATAGGAGAGTGTGTGAGAAGCCATTCTGGCATAAACCTTAACACAATATGAGAGTGTGTGAGAATCCAGTGAGGGATAAAAGTCTACAAAATATGAGAGTGTGTGAAAAACCAGTGAGGGATAAACCTTAACACAATATGACAGTGTATGAGAAAGCAATGAACGATAAACGACAATACAAAATACGGGTGTTTGAGAAATCAGTGATGGATAAACCTCAATATAATATGCGACTGTGTGAGAAACCAATGACATATAAATCTCATTGCAATATGAGAGAGTTTCAGAAACCACTGAGGGATAAATCTTAGTACAATAAGAGAGGATTTGAGAAGCCAATGAGGGATAAACCTTAATACAACATGAGAGTGTATGAGAAACCAGTGTGGGATATACCTCATTACAATATGAGATTGTATAAGAAACATGTGAGGTATAAACTTCAATACAATATGAGAGTGTGAAAGAAACCACTGAGGAATAACCCTCAATACAATGTCAGAGTGTGCGGGAATCCAGTGAGGGATAAAGCTCAGTGAAATATGAGAATGTGTGAGAAACCAGTGACATATAAACCTCAATAAAATATGAGAGTGTGTGAGAAACTAGTGAGGGATAAACCTAAATACAATATAAGAGTGTGTGAAAAACCAGTGAGGGATAAACCTCAACACAATATGAGAGTGTGTGTGAATGCAATGAGGCATTAACCTCAGTACAATATTAGGGTGTGTGAGAGAGCAGTGAGGAAAAAACCTCATTTTACTATGAGAGTTTATGAGAAACAACTAAGGAATAAATCTCAAAACAATAAAAGAGTGCGTTAGAAACCAGTATGGGATGAACTTTAACACAATATGAGAGTGTGTGAGAAACCAGTGAAGAATAAACCTTCAGCACAATATGAGAATGTGTGAGAAACTAGTGAGGGATAAATCTCAATAAAATATGAGAGAGTGTGTAAAACCAGTGAGGGGTAAACCTCAGTACAATATGAGAATGTGTGAGAAACCAGTGAGGAATAAACCTCAATACAATATGCGAGTGTTTGAGAAACCAGAGAGGGATAACTCACAATACAATAGGAGAATGTGTGAAAAGCCAGTGAGGAATGAGCCTAAATACAATATGAGAGTGTGATATCAATTCACTATGAGAGTGTATGAGAAACAAGTGAGGGATAAACCTCAACACATAATGAGAGTGTATGAAAAACCAGGTAGGTATAAACCTCAACACAATATGAGAGTGTATGAGAAACCAATGAGGAATAAACGTCAATATAAGATGCGAGTGTGTGAGAAACTAGTGAGGGATAACCCTCAATATAAGAGGAGAGCGTGTGAGAAACCAATGAGGGATAAACCTCAACACAATATGAGAGTGTGTGAGAATCCAGTGAGGGATAAAAGTTTACAAAATATGAGAATGTGTGAAAAAATAGTGAGGGATAAACCTTAACACAATATGAGAGTGTGTGAGAAACCAGTGAAGGATAAACGACAATACAATATACGAGTGTATGAGAAACCAGTGATGGATAAACCTCAATACAATATGCGAGTGTGTGAGAAGCCAATGAGGGATAAATCTCAATACAATATGAGAGAGTTTCAGAAACAGCTGAGGGATAAACCTTAGTACAACAAGAGAGGGTTTGAGAAACCAGTGAAGGATAAACCTTAATACAACATGAGAGTGTGTGAGAAACCAGTGTATGATAAACCTCAACACAATATGATATTGTGTGAGAAACATGTGAGGGATAAACTTCAATAAAATATGAGAGTGTGACAGAAACCACTGAGGAATAACCCGCAATACAATGTCAGAGTGTGCGAGAAACCAGTCAGGGATAAAGCTCAATGAAATATGAGAGTGTGTGAGAAACCAGTGAGAGATAAACCTCAACACAATATGAGAGTGTGTGAGAAACCAGCGAGGGATAAACCTCTACACAATATAAGAGTTATTGAAAAACCACTGAGGGATAAACATTAACAAAATATGAGGGTGTGTGAGAAACCAGAGAGGGATAAACCTCAATACATTATGCGAATATATGAAAAATCAGTGAGGGATAAACCTTAATACAATATGCAAGTGTTTTAGAAACTAATGAGGGATAAAGCTCAATACAATATGCGAGTGTGTGAGAAACCAGTGAGGGATAAATCTCAATACAAAACGAGAGTATATGAGAACCCAGTGAGGGATAAACCTAAATACAATATTAGAGTGTGTGAGAAACCAGTGAGGGATGAACCTTAATACACTATGATAGTGTGTGAGAAAGAAGTGAGGGATAAACCTCAATTCAATGTGAGAGTGTGTGAGAAACCATTAAGTTATAAAATTCAATACAATATGAGAGTGTGTGAGAAACCAATGAGGCATTACCCTCGGTACAATATGAGAGTGTTTTAGAAAGCAATGAGGGATAAACCTCAGTTCACTACAAGAGTGTATGAGAAACACAAAGGGATAACTCTCAACATAATATAACACTGAGTGAAAAACCGGTGTGGGATGAACCTTAACACAATATGAGATTGCGTGAGAAACTAGTGAGGGATAAGCCTGAACAGAATATGAGAGTGAGTGAGAAACCATTGAGGGATAAACGTCAATACAATATGCGAGTGTGTGAGAAACCAGTGAGTTATAAATCTCAATACGATATGAAAGTGTGTGAGAAAACAGTGAGGAGTAAACCTCAGTTCAATATGAGAGTATGTAAGAAAGCATTGAGAAATAAACTTTAATACAATATGCGAGTGTTTGAGATACCAGTGAGGGATAAACCCTAATACAATATGAGAAACTGTCAGAAGAAATTTAGGAATAAATCTCAATACAATAGGAGAGCGTAAAAGAAACCATTAAGGGGCAAACCTCAATACAATATGAGAGTGTGAGAGAAACGGTGAGGGATAAACCTCCATACAATATAAGAATTTTTTAGAAAGCAGCGAGGGATAAACCTGAATACAATTTGAGAGTGTGTCAGAACCAGTGAGGGATAAAACCTCAGTACAATATCAAAGTGTATTAGAATCCAATGAGGGAAAGACCTTAATACAATATGAGAGTTTGTGTGAAACCAGTTAGGGATAAACTTCAGTACAATATGAGTGTCTGAGAAACCACTGAATGATAAAACTCAACAAAATATGAGTGTGTGAGAAACCAATGATGGATAAACCTCAATACAATATGAGAGTGTGTGAGAAACCAGTGAGGGATAAACCTCAATACAGTAGGCGAATGTGTGAGAAATCAGTGAGGGATGAACCTCAATACAATATGCTAGTGGTTGAGAAACAATTGAGGGATAAACCTCAATAAAAAAGGCGAGTGTGTGAGATGCCAGTGAGGCATAAATCTCAATACAATATGAAAGCGTGTTAGAAACCAGTGAGGAATAAACCTAAATACAATAATATAGCTGGTAAGAAACCAGTGAGTTATAAATCTCAATACAATATGAGAGTGTGTGACAAACCAGTTGGGGATAAACCTCAGTACAATATGAGCGTGTGTGAGAAAAGAGTGAGGGATTAACCTCAATACAATATGAGAGTGTGTGAAAAACCGGCGAGGGATAAACTTTAATACAATTTGAGAGTGTGTCATAAACCAGAGAAGCATTAACCTCAATACAATATGAGAGCGTGTGTGAAAACAGTGAGGGATAAACATCAATTCACTATGAGCTATGAGAGTGTATGAGAAAGAACTGAGGGATAAACCTTAACACATTATGAGAGTGTGTGAGAAAACAAGTAGGTGTAAACCTCAAAACAGTAAGAGAATGTGTGAGAAACCAGTGAGGAATAAGCGTCAATACAAGATGCAAGAGTGTGAGAAACTAGTGAGGGATGAACCTCAATAAAATATGTGAGTGTGTGACAAACCAGTGAGGGATAAACCTATACACAATATGATATTGTATGAGATACCACTGATGGCTAAAACCTCAAATATAATGAGAATGCGTAAGAAATAAGTGAAGGATAAACCTCAGTAGAATATGAGAGTATGGGAGAAATCAGTGAGGAAAAAAACATTAATGCAATATGCGAATGTGTGAGAAATCAGTGAAGGATAAACCTCAATACAATATGAGAGTGTTTGAGAAACTAGTAAGGGATAAAGCTAAATAAAATGTGCGAGTGTTTCAGAAACCAGTTATGGATATACCTCAATACAATATGAGATTGTGTGAGAAACCACTTAGGGAAAAACCTCAACACAATATGAGAGTGTGTGTGAATTCAGTGAGGGTTAAAAGTCTACACAATATGAGATTGTTTGAAAAACAAGTGAGGGATAGACCAAAACACAATATGAGTGTGTGAGAAACCAGTGAAGGATAAACGACAATACAATATACGAGTGTTTGAGAAACCAGTGATGGATAAACCT
>JAYMFT010204806.1:0-11612 GCA_038088735.1 Panulirus argus | reverse complement strand
TGTGTGTGTGTGTGTGTGTGTGTGTGTGTCTGTGTGTCTGTGTGTCTGTCTGTCTGTCTGTCTGTCTGTCTGTCTGTGTGATTATTAACCCCTGAACACGTAAAACTGTAATGAGTTCCTAGACGTTTCAGGGGAAGAGAAGAGAAAATGGTATGAGGAAACACTTCATAGAGAACTAGAGAACTGAAAAGACTCACTCCCTCCTGCTGCTGCTGCTGCTTTATAGTAAAAGATACACAACTGTATTCTGAGGCCGTTTGTGCTGCATAATCTTCCACTTCACCCCCCCCCCTCATTCCCCTTGGAAGGCGATGCTTGAGGCGTGAGTGAGGGGCTCCGGTGCACTGTGTAATGTGCTTAAACTCCGGGGGTCTGGATCTTTACGTTGTGTACAGGCGGAGCGGGAGGCTTGGCCGGTCCCAGGGGTTTTCACCTGGGCAACCGAGAACCCAGGTTCTTTTTTTCTGTTGGGTGAAATTTCTGTTGATTTGAATTGCAGTCACCAGACCGTGTTGGCCGACGCTGCTGTTGCCTTTCTTTTTTTTTTTTTCACGCACGAATGAAACATCTGTAATGGACCTCCTGGGCAGGTGTTGTTTGTTCTTTATTCGTTAGACGCGGCAGAGTCCGTGTTTACTCGGGGGTCCATTTTGCATGCGAGAGGCAAAGGCACGCGCGGGAGGAGGAAGGTCAAGTGACACGAACATGTGGACCCTTGGGCGCTTTCGTGACGAACGGACATCATCGCTTTCGTGACTGACGAATTGACGCACCTTTCGGGCTAAATCGTACGCCACAGGGCTAAGTCCTCGCAACCCGGAAGTGTGTGTGTGTGTGTGTGTTTGTGTGTGTGTGTGTGTGTAAAGGTATTTGCATATTTATATGCAAACTTGTAAATATGTATACAAACACACATACGTACATGTTCGCACATACACACCGTTGTCAAACGCACACACACACACACACACACACACACACACACGTATAAAGATACATGTATACCCAGACTAAATGATTTCATTAATTTTCTTCATAATCACATCATATTATATACGAGGAAAGAAAGAAAGAAAAAAAATCCTAAAGAAATTCACTAAACGATAATTGCAAAGTCGCTGTATGAAAAGAATCCATCTGGAAAACCCATTACGATAGGCGTTCCTTTAGGAAATTCAGTGCGTGTAATAGCAATTATATTAATTCATTGCTTAACAGCAATTACATTAAGTCATCGCTTAATAGCAATTACTTCTTTTAAGAACCCTTGGCTCCATCTCAAGGAGGTCTGAGGGTTGAGGTATTATTTTCACATTTATGTTTATTCAGTTTTCAGCATTCTTTTTCCGTTCGTGGGCACGTGATGACGAATTCCTCAGCGGTACCAAAATATGAATCCGAAAATGCCGTTGGTCTTTAGTGTGTATCTCTGGGAGTATAAAGTCTCGTCCTATCCCTGCTACTGGAAGCAGTGCCGACTTGGAACCGCCGCAGATTTTGGGCATTATGATATGGAGAACCAGCAGCCAATGAGCGAGTAGCAACAGAAAGGCGTATGGTTGCTATAAACGGATAGATTGTTATAGACAGATAGATGTCATAGGATTGTAGCCTGTGCAGGCGGGTGGTCGTCATAGAGAGGCAGTCATTAGATGTTGAGCAAATCAGAGCCGCTTCCAGCGTAATCGCCACGGCATAGCAAGGTAAAGGCCAGCAGTAAGAGCCAACTCCCGTTCCACAAACAAGGCCGTTACAACCAAGTAACCAGCCCTGCACAAGGTACGTTCTGAAGGCCCGTGTCCTCACGGGTGAATCACGCTCCCTGATTAGCATAATCATCTGTATAAACCCTACTTCTAACTAGTGCACCGCACCTGAGATAACCTACATCGAATTTTTAAGTTTTGCATAAAGCTCGTAAATTCATTGTTAAAAGAGGCCTTGAATAACCAGGTATTTTACTAAATTTTAACATGTGTATATATTTCTCAGCTCCTTTATTATTTTAATTAGCGTACATTATCCCTGGTAGGCCGGGAGTTTATTAAGCGCGCATCGGATGGCTTAAGTAACTAATACGATAACCACACAGCTAGTGACCTCCATCAGGGCTGCCTTAAAGGCACAGAAGGCCGACGTTGATTGGATATCCGCAGGGCTCTGCTGTTAGCCTCGCGGTGATTAGATCTCATGTTGGGGCGCTAGAATTAGCCCCCCGGTGATTGGATATTCTCAGCTTTCCGAGTAGCCAATGAGAATGGGCCTTGGAATGGCTGTGCGCCTCGGTCGTTCGTCCTGAAACACTTTATGAGAGATTAGAACGTTTGGTCATGTCACTGTGTTGCTCCCGCTCTCAGGCCAAGCGCGCCGCGCCTATCGGTCTCTGGGCTTATTAAAGGCTAATTACGGAGTGGGAATAACATTTTTAAGCAACTGCTGGCATAATGACGTAAATAATGACTCTAATAATTACCACGATGAAAGTAATGGTAATGTTTAATAACAAGGCTGCACTCCACGCAGGAGCAGGGGAACGATAGATTCCCACGGAGAGAAAAGGTCCTCAGGTACCCGAGAAAAATGCACTTTTCATCCCAAGTGGCACACGTGGCCGTCAGACCAACGCGCCAGAAGCACCTGCAGCGCCGTGACCCGAGGCGGCCGCGCCACTTGGAGCAGGAGGAGCCCTCAGGATATCGCTGCCACGCAACCCATCGACCCCCTCCCCTCCTTCACAGAGAGAGGGGGGGGGGGGGCCCACGTTCGTCTTCACCAGGTCCTGGACGTAACCATCACACACGAGGGCTGAGGAAGGCTTGAGTTAACGTTTGCTCCCCATAAATGCCAGAGGCAACAGTAGCGAGACCTTGGGGCGCACCGTCCCTGCCCCCAGCAGTCTGGTGCTATACATATAAAACTTCCTTAAGCTTCTTCCTCGCGGCCATTTGCAATCAAATTGACCCAGACGGGCCAGGCCAAGCCAGGCCACGGTGGGAGCTTGGCTCGGGACGCACGTAAACTACCGGGGGATTCTGAGGCACGTAAACCCGATGATACTTGAGCAGCGTCGGATGGATGGGTGACGGAATACACAGCCGCGGATGGGGCAAGAGTGTGGCGGTGGAGGTGGTGATTGGACTCGAGCTATCCCGGGATGTGTTTAGCCTCCTCCACGTTTGCCACCTTTCGACTCCACCCGTGTGAGAGGAGGTGGGTGCTTAAATACCTTCAGAACTCGGAATTCGTGACCTCCTGACGACAGTCACTCATGATAACGAAGTCTGTGTCGGAGAACGCCCGCCTCCAGGAGAACTGTCGAAACGTTACTTGCCGTCGTGGCCTTCTGCAGGAGAGGAGTCCGTCTTCCTTTCTCTGAGCGAGATCCTGCTACCAGGACCCGTTGGTGGTGAAAACATGGCTGGTCAGGATACACAACGTGACCTCACTAGCTCACACCCACATGACCTTTAGTTGCAGAAAAATCGGCTTTTTAATCTCCCCCAAATATCGTCATGAAGATGCAGTAACTTGAAGTTTTGACATGTGAACTGATAAAACAGAACAAACTTTCCTTCGTTGGTAACTCATATATACCACAGTAAACTCCTACTCTGGTTAAAGATATCAGCAAATTGTTCTTCTATAATTTATCCATAGTATATGTATGAAATATAGGATGGCCGATTTGTCTTGTTATTCATTACTTTATCATTTATAGACATATGTATCCATATTTTCATTACGACACCCATTCTATGTTGTGAGCAATTGTTACCGACAGAAAAAGACTGGAAGATAACTAAGAATATATACAACTATCTCTGGTTATTACATTCTCATTTTCGTGATGATAATCATTATTCCCTCAGTAACCTTCCCATTTCCATGCGAGTTAATTTGCCACCAGGGATCGCTCCAGTGTCCCCGTCTGGAGGCGTAAGTTTATGAAGGACAAGGGAACTAAGAAACCTTACAGAGACGCGAGGGATACGCAG
This sequence comes from Panulirus argus, assembly GCA_038088735.1. NCBI lineage: Eukaryota > Metazoa > Arthropoda > Malacostraca > Decapoda > Palinuridae > Panulirus > Panulirus argus. Next base: position 7,617 of record JAYMFT010204806.1, on the reverse strand, counting down.
ACAATACCCTGCTGTGCCAGCGGACTAGGAAATTGACAATGCAGCCTTCAATTACTCTCTCTTTTACTTAACAAATCTTCGCGTGAGAAAAAACGAATATAAGAAAATGGTTTTCCAAACTCACCTCTCCAAACTTGCAGGAATTCCGAGGTGAAGAAAAAAAATATCATAGTTTCCCTTCCCCAAGTTTGCATATAAGGGATTCCCCAACTCGCCAACTTTCACTGTGTAATTTTCAAAGTTCCTGTCGGCCAGACATGGTGAGGAGTGTGGGGGGCAAGGGCGCCGGATTTGGCCCCTTCCGAAGGGATTAGTCTAGGACGCTGCCGGTGTGTTGCACAAGTGTTGCTTCCCTTTGTGTCAGTTACGTAGGGGGGAAAAAATATTGGGCAAAGTACTTTTGGTGGTGTTATCATCAGAGTTCTTGGCAGCAACTTAAGCTTCAAGTTTTTCTTCATTGCAACTCAGGATCACGTTGTAGTTCTTGTTGTGTTGCGGATCGGTGTGGTGGTGCTGTTGCCGTTGTGTTGTAAGTTCATACTAACTTTTTGTGTTTCAGGCAATAGTAAGTTGTCAGTATCCATAATTATGATGCTAAGTTGTTACATGTTGGTCTGTTGTGTTGCAGATGGTTTTTGATGTAGTTGTGTTCTAGAAATGTTACCACGTTTCATAATGTCTGTGTTTTTGTATTGCGTTGTTTAAACGTAGCGTTTTCTGTATGTTATATAAAGGTTGTGTTCTTGTTATCTCCATGTACGAGATTGTGCCCGTTGCCCTTGTGTTGCCTTGTGTTATCGTTTTCATAATTGTGTTCTGTTAGTGTTGCAGGAAGTCGTATCAGTGATTATGTTCCGATCTGTCTGTCTTTTCGTGTCAGTGTTGTTGATGTTGTGTTGCATCATTGTTCTTATACTTGTTGTTAGTCATTAGATAACGAGGGGTGTGGGTGGCCAGCTGATGGGTGTTGAGGTAAATCAGCTCATTAATGTTATGGAAGAACAGCTGGGTAATTTGACGTGATCAGCTGACGGTATGTTTTGGACGATCAGCTGAACATTAGTGTAGCTGATAATCTGACGCTTGTTGTTATGTTTAAAGGGATATTATTATTATCATTATTATAGTTATTATTATTATTATTATTATTATTGTTATTATTATTATTATTATTATTATTATTATTATTATTATTACTATTATTGTTAATATTATTATTGTTATTATCATTATTAATATAATTTGGCGTACCATGATGCTGATTGACAACAGATATGTATCGAACAACAGAAATCATATTGAAAACAACGTCTGTTTAGTAAAGAACAGCATAAGTATTTGATAATCAAGATCAAGTCCGCTAGGCAAAAACTATAAAGAATCTGTATTACATTACGATGAGATTGGGCGTCGATCATTTGCAGTCAGTGACCTTTTGCTCGTCAGCATGCACGCTTTCACAAACATGCCATAGGCCTAATATCATACACTTAAAGGAGAGAGAGAAGAAAAAATGGGAAGTCCTTAAGGATGAGAAAACCTTGCCTTTTAGCAGAGACAGTTCGCGGTAGTTTGAAAAAAGATATAAAGATGTAGGAAGCTTCGGGTGTAGCGGTAGAGAATGATATCTCAAAGACTCACCCTCGCATTGCCAACACAGCGCAGCGTTTATGCGACGTACGAACCTACCCAGTTTAACATACCTCAGCAAAATCTCGAGAGAAAAAGAAATGGGGAAAAAATGATATCTGTTGATGAAAGAAAGAGGAGTAGCATCACGGCTTTGGGAACGTGGATAACTTTCTTAATTCCTGACTGAGAGAGTTGATTAACCGAGTAGCTTTATACTCGGCTCTGTCTGATAATTACAGTTCGTAGCGCTATGATGAAGCAGTCCTTGGTATAACTGGGGTATCCGCTCGTAAGAAAAAGAATCTTCGACGCGTGGACACGAATACCAATTTTCCTAGGAAGGGAATCAGGCCTCACTGTAATGTGGGAGCTTCAAAATCATATGAGGTGTAATGAAGATAGTGAATAGGGCTATTGCGGTGAGTGAGGCGTCCGCAGAGTAATCGAGGGAGATGGGAAATTCATGTGAGGCTTGAGAAAGAGAATTTTCTTTTTATAAGTGTTCAACTGAAGTAGATTACGTCTGACTCCCTGCTAAATCCTACCTAAGCCCGAATCTAAGGAAATGGTAAAGTGTGAGACGAGAAGTAGTAGTTCGGGGCCTCAGGGGATTGAGAAGACTTGAAAGAAGTGGAAGGAAGCGGAGCTAAAGCACCAGCGTGTAAGTGACTTTCTTTCCTCTTGTAATGGGAGGAGGAAGAGGGTAGACGGGACCGGAGAACGTAATGAGCACAGCTGTAGATTGGGTAAGGAATAAAAGTTTTTTCATTTATAGTTACAGAGACTGACCGGCTAGCATGTTTAGACGAGAGGACAGAGAGAGGGCGAAGGAAGGGCAGAGGGAGGGCAAGGAAGGGAGGAAGGAGGGTGGAGGGAGGGAGGAAGGAAGGTCGGAGGGAGGGCAGAGGGAGGGCAGAAAGCTAAGCCTTTATCAGAACCTCGATTCCCAAGACTCTCTCAGGAAGGCTGACCATCCATTAGGAACACAGGAAACGATACAGCCGGTGGATCTCGCCTGGGCGGAAACCATACACTGTAAATAGTAAGAGAGATGTTCAAGTATATATATATATATATATATATATATATATATATATATATATATATATCATCCCTAGGGATAAGGGAGAAAGAATACTTCCCACGTACTCCCTGCGTTTCGTAGAAGGCGACTAAGAGAGGCGGGAGAGGGTGGCTGGAAATCCTCCCTTCCTGTATTACTTTCCAAAAGCAGGGACAGAGTCCAGGAACCAAGCGAGGAATTTTTCCTCTAAGGCTCTGACATCTGTTCTTGACACTACGTCGCTCACATGGGAAATGGCGAGCATATATGATAGATAGATAGAAGTGAGAAGTTTTTATTAAGGGTGTATGGCGTGTGTACAAGTAGGAAGACAGGAGAGTGATTGGTTCCAAGTGGAGGTCGATCTGCGGCAGGAATGTGTGATGTCACTATGGTTGTATAATTTGTTTATGGATGGGGTGGTTACTGAGGTGTGCAGTCTGTGGGGATGAGAGGCTTCGGAAGGGAGTCAGTTGTTCCTCACCTATGATACAGCTGTGGTGGCTGATTCCAGTGAGAAACCGCAGAAGTTGGTGATTGAGTACGGAGAGTGTGAAAGGAGAAAGTTGAGAGTAAATGTGAAAAAGAGCGAGGTTATTAAGTTCAGCAGGGTTGAGGAACAAGTTACTTCGGAAGTAAGTTTGAATTGAGAAAAATTGGAGGAAATGAAGTGTTTCAGATATCTGGGAGTGGACTTGGCAGCGAATGGAACCAGAAATGAGTCATAGGGTGGGGGAGGGGGCGAAGGCTCTGGGAGCAATGAAGAATGTGTGGAAAGAGAGAACGTTATCTCGGAGAGCAAAAATGGGTATGTTTGAAAGAATAGTAGTTCCAACAATATCATATGGTTGCGAAGCATGGGCTATAGATAGAACTGTGCGGAGGAGGGTGGATGTGTTGGAAATGAAATGTTTAAGGACAAAACGTGGTGTGAGATGGTTTGATCGAGTAAGTAATGTAAGGGTAGGAGAAATGTGTGGTAATAAAAAGAGTGTGACTGAAAGCGCAGAAGAGGATTTGATGAAATGGTTTGGACATATGGAGAGAATGAGTGAGGAAAGGTTGACAAAGAGGATATACGAGTCAGAGGTGGAGGGAAGAAGGAGAAGCGGGAGACCAAACTGGAGCTGGAAGGAGGATGGAATGAAAAAATTTTTGAGACGTCGGGGCCTGAACATGTAGGAGGGTGAAAGGCGTGCACGAAATAGAGTGAAAAGGAACGATGTGGAATATTGGTGTCGACTTGCTGTCAGTGGATTGAAACAGGGCATGTGAAACGTCTGGGGTAAACCATGGAAAAGTCTATGGGGTCTGGATATGGATAGAGAGCTGTGGTTTTGGTGCATTACACATGACAGCTAGAGACTGCGTGTGAGCGAATGTGGCCTTTTTTGTCTGTTTCCTGGCGCCACTTCGCTGACGCAGGAGGTGGCGATGCTGTTTCCTGTGGGTCGGGGTGGCGTCAGGAATGGATGGAGACGAGTAAGTATGAATATGTACATGTGTTACTTGTGTATGTATGTGTATATGTATGTATTGTGCATATATGGCATGTATGTATATATATGTGTATATGAGTGGATGAGTCTTTCTTCGTCTGTTTCCTGGCGCTACCTCGCTGACGCGGGAAACAACGATCAAGTATGATAAGTATAAATAAAGAAATATATATATATATATATATATATATATATATATATATACATACATACATACGGCATTATGAATAAGTAGAACAATCATGAATACAAGATAACTCACAATTATTGGATATATGGTTATCCAGGAGCCGTGGGAAATCTCAAGACTCAGGCTTATGCTGTAACCACCATCCCATTTCTTTCACGTCAACATGCCGCTTGTTCTGCCACACGTTTCAAAGCAACGAATAACATACGAGGGAACACGAACGCCTTCTTGCCTGGATCCTGGGGTTGACGTGTTGTCCTGAGCTTCTGTTGTGCTCTGCTTCAGTCTACTTCCCTCTCTACCATATCCCTTACCTTCCACTCATCCATCAATCAGGAACTTTCTCACGTTCCACCTCAGCCAATGACCGTCCTACCCTCAACCCGCACGCGCAGTGGTGTCGGGATTCACCGAACTTGTAAACACGGTTGTTTGAACTGTTCCACCGGCTTTTGACTCGTTATTTTGCGTTCTTCGTGGGAAACAGAATTTGTAAAGATATGTATGTTTTATGATATTGCATCGTATGTATATTATATATTTACCTTATCAAAAATTCTGACACCTACCACATACATCTGTCAACGTTGTACTGGGCTACTTAGTGACAGATTTAACACCCTATTCCTCATATTTTTTGTGGAATAAAGAGTTGAAATAGAACTAAACTGAAAGAGAATATATGATCACTGTTGTGAATATACTGCAATACGAGAAGTAAATGCTTGACGTATCTGTATTCATACGATAGCTCTCGTTTATTGGCATGTAGATATATAAATGTAGATATATGAGACAGGAAAAGAGCAGTTACATGGAACTAATATTCTTTTCTGTCCTACCATGAGAAGATTACTGCCTCTCCCCGAGTAATGCCTCTGTCTATGTTAAGGGTATAGTAGAGGTTAGTGTTACAGGGATGTGAACGTAAATCCCCTCTTCCTCTCAAGCTACACCTTCCTGTTCATGGTTCAGCCATTCCTCTTCTAAGGCCATTCAGGTAAGGAACCTAGCATATCACATGGGAAAATAACACCTTCCTCCAACTGGCATCCATGTTACATCTCCGCCTAAAATTGCAGCAAATGTATGAATTCTTAACAACAGCGGTGTTCCTCAGGGTTTTGTCTGACTCCTACACTCTTCCTACTATTTTTTTTTTCTCAGTAACAGTTTCTTTTTTTCAATAGTTAACCAAATGCACTCGAACACTACCGACTCAACATTCCACTCCTGCATGTCTAACAAATCCACTCCACCTTCTGTTTCGATCTATGTTTCGTTTCGACAATACTACCACTATATACTCAGTTGTCGGAAGGATATCCCATTGAGACATTCGTAGAGATGCTACTTTTATTGCCTTTAAAACCACATGTCTTCCCATTCCCTTTCCTTACATCCTTCACAGCTTTCCAATCTCTGCTCCTGTCTCTGTCGTCCCATCACTCAATATACACCAAGTATCACCGTCACACCAAATCTAACTTAGAAACACCACGTTACATAAAGAGGTAAGTTTGCGTCTTAGAAATTTGGAGTCCTATTTAGATGCAGATTTTTATCACACAAAAGGCTACTGACAATATACATTTCATTTAAGACATGGCCTAATATAGGAGCCTTATACATACAAAAAAGTATCACATTATTTGGTTTCTTTTGCCATTGTAGTAGATTGAGTTAAAGAGTTCTAGCACCTGCTATGGCCAAAATAAAATGAAAAAAGAAAGAATATCATAAAACTCTCTAAGGAAAGGATTATTTTTGAAATTAATTTTTCCCTATTCATTTCATGCCTCTTGCAGTGTCTCGTTCAAATACAAGCAAAGGGCCATACATGTAGTGAGGATCGTATATGGCCGTAATGTTATTCTAATATCTGAAGAAGCTGTTCAAGTCTCTTATGACTGGTCGTTATAACTGACGCTGTGGACCTTAATGACCCAGGCAGTTGATAGGCCCAAAGCCCAAATAAACATCCAACCAGCCTTTATCAATACATGCAGGGCTCAGCACTCCATACTCAGGATTTCTATAGGATTAATTCACTCTACCGATGACATCTGTGATGGTAAGTATCACTTTACATCACGAGGAACTGTGAAACGTGGAGGGACCTCTGTGGCTGGTGGCATTGTGCGTCGCGCCGTTAGCACCCATACCGTTCTCTGGGTGGTGGATAACGCGACTACCCCCTCCGTGCAGCACCAAAGAGCATCGTTTTCCTCTTTTGGAGAGCACGATTTCGCACTCATGTCGTTAAAGCTTTATACCTCAGGTAACTGTCATTCAAGTTTTACCATGATATAATTTTGTTTTTACAAAGAATTTTCTATATTCACTGATTTCACTTTTTCTCCGTACCTTACATAGAAATCTGTTTTGCGCTAAGGGCACCGGATATCATGAAGAATTTATACCTGAGCGAAATAAATGAGGCGCTATGGTACTCAGCGATGACAGACTATAACCGTAACTTGTAACAAGTATCAGACGAAATAATTCTATCTAACATTATTCTGAACCTTCACCTCAGGTGGATTTAGACCAGGTTGGATAGTTGGTTATCTGGGCTGTGTGCATATCAACTGCCATGGTCAATAAAGCCATCCGCCGAGTAATTCTTCAACACCTTCTTCAAGTGTTAAAAATGATTTTAAGTCAAGATATACTACTGTCACTCTGTATATATAGACCTTGGCTGTTCGGGACCACTTCTAGTGCCGGTCAGTATTTCTAGTAGAGCTATAAACCAGATCGAAGCCATTGTATGTCAAGCTTGTGACTAGAATGCACAAATGCCCCTTTCAAGCTTACCAGGTACTTGACGCCTTAGCATACTAACGAAAGCGTTCATTGAGACTGAGTTGGAGATTCATAATTCAAAAGCCACAGCGAAAAATAGATGAAAGAAAAATGTGTTATTTGAGTTGGTGTTTGCTCACAGCAGTGAGTAAGTGCCGTTCGAGGCAGGGAAAACAACAATGAACTCAGAGTCATTAGTTCTGGAACGAACTCGTGACCTCTTTGAGACGCCACGAAGAAAAGTGGGCATGAGAAGCTTAATGCACGGTTGGCAGGGCAGTGTTGTGTTGTATACGGCGGGTTCATGAGGATAATTCATATCAGTGACACATACCAATATACATGAACTCGAGTATATATATATATATATATATATATATATATATATATATATATATATATATTTTTTTTTTTTTTTTTTTTTT
>JAYMFT010204795.1:0-11612 GCA_038088735.1 Panulirus argus | reverse complement strand
AATTTGGTCTCCCACGTCTCCTCGTTCCCTCCACCTCTGAAACATATATCTTCTTTGTCAACCTTTCCTCACTCATATATATGTGTGCATGTGTGTATATGTGTGTATGCGGGGGAATGGGTTTTTCTTCGTCTGTTTACAGGCGCTACCTCGATGACGCAGGAAACAGCGATCAAGTATAATAAAAGTATAATATATTCTTTAGAACAATGAGTACATTTCAGAGCACTTATGGTTTTATAATTGTATGACACATTCTGGCAAGAAACACAAAAACACAAAATGTAATAAATGAAGCAAACAAAAACCATGGTAAGCCATTATGCTCATGTATAATGCTTTACTCAGGCAAGGCAAGGTGGATGATCTTTTATTTTTCTATCACCATTATACCACTTATTCCAGTATATCAGTTGTGTTTCTTCAATGAGAATATTTATTTTTTTTTTTCCGGTACATTATTGCCAAAATTAGAAATTCTGAAAAAATGAGCTTCTCATCTCTAAACATCTACGATAAGAAATTGACCTGAAATTACCAACTGGCTTCTACGCATCATTAACCTCTATATGTGGCAGGTTAATTCTACAGACTAACCTCCAGAAGCATAAAAGGAAAAAAATAATGATGTTAGCCACCTTCATATAATACACATCCTATGATGATGCTTTTGTCTAAAGACCAAGCCTTGCATCCATACAGCACCAAAGAGACTTCCACATCAAACATACCCATCTTTGCCCTTAATTACAGTAACCTTTCTACCCATACAATCTTTAATCCACCCACAACAAGCCTGTACACCCACTCTACAGCTCTCTTCTACTCCCTTTATAATACTAACTTAAAGTCCAGACTATATATACTTACTAACATGAATAACTGTAAAATCCACAACAGAACTAGCCATGACTAAAAAACAACAAGTATCTGAGTCAGCTATGGATTCACACACCAATATCATGAGAGTTTTGGTAAAATAATAATGTCTATTTGTGTTAAGATAGCTGCTGCTACACCCAACTGTCCAATGGTTCTGGTAACAAACATTATATACATTTTACATTTCATAACATGCAGTTATTCAAGAATTCTTGCCCAGCCACATCTAATATCCTACCAGCTAACTCACCCTAAAAGTTAGTGCAAGTTTATCTCAACACAAAAATGTGCAAAATCCCCAAAACTGCACAAACATGCAAAGTTACAGGACTTTACCTTAAGGGATGCAGATTCCTGGTGCCGAAGGTAGGTTTGTATTAGTGCGAGAGGCACCAGGGTTAGCAAGGTCAAGTAGAAGGAACCATTAGTGATAAAATGAACACTACTTCCCCAAATTTATGAAATTTACCTTCACTCACAAGCATACTCAGGTAAAAAGCATGAAAAAAGTTAAAAGCAATGCACTACTACAGGTTTCTTAAAACAAAAATTGAACTACTTAGTATAGAGAAGACTGGATATTAATAATGCTTTACTGTGTGCATCACCATTCCACAAAAGTACAATCAATTACCAATACTATTTCTGAAAACACCATACTCGGTATATACAATTACATGTGGAGTACTTCATAATCCTTCTGCATTAAATTTTCAGTACATCAACATCTCGAACTTGAAACAAGAAAACATTATGCTACTCTTACATTCAATTCCAAAATCCATCAGCAAAAGTAACTAATAAAACTAGAGCATTCAAAAGAATAACTTTCAATCGAACTTTTCTCAAGCAGTCAAGTCCTAGACATTCAAAGGCGTAAGATAAAGATTACTGTACTACCTAACTGAGGGTGTGATCAAATCCTTACTTATTTGTACTTCTGTCTATCAATCCAAATCTCTGATGCCTGTTCCCTTAGGGAGCTCCAATCAATGGAATGATCACAGCAAAAGTCTCTCCATGTATCCCTGTCCTTACATGCCTCCCTCGTATAATCAATAATTATAATGCTGATAGTTTCAGTAACAACATAACAAGTACAACTAATAAAGGTTAGGTATAAGATCATTATGGCATGCTGACACTCTCCTGCACTAACTGGATATACATCACAATTCTAAATATGCCATAACACAACAGCCAAAGAAGAGAAATTGTAGGTCCTTTTGTCTACTTTTAAAATCTTTCTCAGTAATCATTCCTTCAGTTTTTGTGGTCAGACCTAATGCTAATTCATTTACATATACGAAAGTACTTGGGTCAAGGACTGAGCCCACAAGTTACTCAAGAATTCACGTTTCAGTATTCAATATAACAATATTTTCTGTTCGCCTCCTTTTCTCTAGCTTCAAATTTTGATGCTAACATCAGAAAAGACTATCTCACACAAGAATCCTTCAAATGAAATTTTATTTAAGGCTCTTCAGTCTAAGTGTAATACATCACATGTTACTTTTTATTTCAGTTATATGTTTCACTGAAAAATTCTAGTAATTATATTACAATCTTTTTTCTTATCTTTCTTTCTTTCATACTTGTTTGCTGCTTTCAGCATTGGCAAGAGCCAGGAACAGAAGGAAAGAACCATTTGCTCACATCCTCTCTCTGTCATATGTAATGCACCTAAACCACAGCCTCCTATGCAGAACGAGGTCCCACAGACCTTTCAATGGTTTCCCCAGGCTGCTGCATATGACCTGGCTCAATCCACTGATACCACATTTGCCCCCTATATGCCACATCACTCTAATTCACAATATCCTTTGCACTCCTTTCTCCCTCCTGCATGTTCAAGCCCCAGGTACTCAAAATCTTTTTCACTCCATTCTTACATTTCTAATTCAGTCTCCCCTTCTCCTTGTCCACTCCACTTCTGACACATATTTCTTCTTTGTTGCTATGTTGCTCCATTATCAACACTGTATTATAAATGAAAGCAAGATAGTGGATGTGTACAAATGAGGCTGTTGTTCAGCTCTTCCACATATTACCTTGCTGCAGCTGGAAATAACAATAAAGAGAAAATGTTTTATTCTTTTATCAGACTCGTTTGTAGTTTCCTGCAATGAGTCCTAAACTCAGATGAAGAACGGCCTAATTTGCTCACATCTACATTCTAGCTGCAATGTTTAGTGCAACTAAAAACCAGAGCCAAAGCCAAGCCTCACAGACTTTTTGTTTCTTCCTTTGACCACTTCATATGCCCTTTAGCTACATCACATATTTTCTCAGAGAACAATGTTGTACTGGTGTTGACATCACATCTTCTTAAAAACATCATTCCAACCTAAAATTATAAACAGATCACTCATCTTGCATTTCATCTCACACAAGAATCCTTCACATGAAATTTTATTTAAGGCTTTTCAGTCTTAGTGTAATACATCACATGTTACTCTTTATTTTCACTGAAAAATTGTAGTAATTATACTACAATCTTTTTTCTTATCTTTCTTTCTTTCATACTTGTTTGCTGCTTTCAGCATTGGCAAGAGCCAGGAACAGAAGGAAAAGCCTCATTTGCTCACATCCTCTCTCTACCTGTCATATCTAATGCACCAAAACCACAGCCTCCTATCCAGAATGAGGTCCCACAGACCTTTCAATGGTTTCCCCAGGCTGCTGCATATGACCTGGTTCAATCCACTGATACCATATTTGCCCCCTGTATATGGCATCACTCCAATTCACAATATCCTTTGCACTCCTTTCTTCCTCCTGCATGTTCAAGCCCCAGGTACTCAAAACCTTTGTAGTTTCCTGCAATGAGTGCTAAGCTCAGATGAAGAACGGCCTAATTTGCTCACATCTACACTCTAGCTGCAATGTTTAGTGCAACTAAAAACCAGAGCCAAAGCCAAGCCTCACAGACTTTTTGTTTCTTCCTCTGACCACGTCATATACCCTTTAGCTACATCCCATATTTTCTCAGAGAACAATGTTGTACTGGTGTTGACATCGCATCTTCTTAAAAACATCATTCCAGCCTAAAATTATAAACAGATCACTCATCTTGCATTTAATCATCAAGCCATGCAATGTCTTCTATTGCTAGAGCATATCTCCACATCATAAGTTGTAGCTACTTTCGTAATATCAAAAGTTTAATACAGTTACTTCTATATCTGCAAGGAATGCTATAATATGTGTGAAAAGAAAAGAAACCCTTGCTGGCATTAATATGGAACAGTCCAGTAACTTTCTTTATAATTGCTGACAACTGAATATGCACAAACAGAGTTTGTTGCAAAAGGTTATGGTCTGGCTAAAAGCTGTTTACTTATATAGTCCTAAGCACATCATACATTTATAAGTGGATATTTCAACTTGTCAGTTTTACAGATGGGTTATGTATGTTTAAGAAAATGTGCAGGGCAAAAACACTTACTCATCTTACTACTCAAAGGTCCCTGGAGAAAGTGGTGATGACTGATGTACAATATGCATCCAGCTCAATGGGAAAGTGAGAATAAGTAAGCTTTTTCTGTCACCAGCAGAAAGTTAATTAAAAGGCTATAAGCACAGAACTGCACAAAAAGAAATCAAGCAGAACCCATTATACTGCAAGTCAAAGCTAAATTCATAAAAGGGACAAGCACACTTGAAGTGTAATGAATCTCACTGCTTCACAACTTTCCGATATTCATGTCTGATGACTGCTCCTACAGCAAAAATAACTATTTTCATATGGATGGAATTATATATCTCTAACAAAGAAATCTCACTGCTTCACAACTTTCCGATATTCATGTCTGATGACTGCTCCTACAGCAAAAATAACTATTTTCATACGGATGGAATTATATATCTCTAACAAAGAAAATGAGCACCAAATTTACCATAACTAATTTCTACATATAATTAGACTTTTTTCAAAATTCAAGACATACAAGTGATAAAACAGCTGTCACTTATCGATCTTCATCGCTATATTTGTATGTACACTCTCTGACAGTCAAAGGTGAGCAGCAGAAGTATTACTACAAAACAAAACAAAGTCCATTAAACATGACTAATTCAATGTAAATTCAGAAAGTCTATTCATTATCATAACATAACATAACATATATCAAATGCTTAATTTAAAACCTTCATACCTTATGTTTCTGCTGGAGAGAAAGTACGGCTCTAATATCTTTTGCTGTTACCCCAGCTTGACAAATCCTCTGCTTCTCAATGACCCAAGCTTCCTCTTCTTCCATATCAACTTCAAACTGAAACAGATCTCGGGCCTCTTCCAGCTTCAAGCGTCGTTCTGCTGCCTTCTTTAGAAGTGCTTGGTGTCCTTGATTAAGCTCTTGTAGTCTTTTTTGTAGCAGTGGGGCATCTTTATGCAAGGAGCTAATTGAGGCCTCACCCTGCTTGTTCAATCGCTTAATTGTCTCACCCATTGAATGTACCTGGGACTCCATTAAGGAATGCTTTTGGAGCAGATCCTCTACTGCAAGCAAGTGTCGACCAACATCCTCAGAACAAAAGTTTGCCTTGGAAAGAAATATTAATTGATACGTATAATGGGCTGTAAATTTTTAGGGGAAAATTTAAACATGATATATCTTAGCAATGCTATAGTGCAAAATGGAACCAAATCACTGCAAAATCATTAAAACTTTTATTACTGATATCAGACTGATTCAAGTATACAACATCAATCAAGAAAATTTAGAGTTAAATAAAGGCAATCAACTCACTTCCAATTCTTTGATGGATGCTGTAATGGTGTCCACTTCCCTCATAACAGCAACAAGAATACAGCAGTTTTGAAGATGAAGTTTGTGTTTGTTTAGAAGATCCAAGAGTTCAGTCCACATCTTTAAGATATCTTTCTCTTTCTTACGAATAGCTACTTTCCCATGATAGTTTTCAACATCTAATTCATCAGCCATCTTTGTTAAATCTTCAAACCTCTCTTGCTGTTGAATGGTAAAACATATTTAGATCATTAAAAGATATCAGATCTGTCTGTATCAGATCTGTCTGTCAGTTTATCTCCCTCCCTGTCTCTCTCAAATTTTTCTTTTTACGTTTGGCATTTCCCATGTCAGCATGGTAGCACCAAGAACAGACAAAGAAATGGCCCTATTCACTCATATCCACTCTCTGGCTGTCAAGTATAAAACATCAAAACCAGAGCCCCCTATCTACAACCAGGCCCCACAGACCATGGTTTTCCTGATCATTTCATATTCATTTGCAAAATCCCACATTAGCAAGGCAGCACATAGAACAAACAAAGAAAAGCCTCATTTGCTTACATCTACTATCACAGTGACATGTATAATGCACTGAAAACAGGGCCCCTAATCCAGAGGGAAATCCACAATAAACCATATTACTCTAATTCTCTCTATCCTAGGAATGTCTTTCACTCTTCTGCATGCAGAGGCCCTATCAACTTAAAGCCTCTTTCACTCCATCCTTCTAACTCTTTCTTTGTCTCCCCCTGCCTTTCCAGCAAAATCTTGTCATAGATACTTGTCAAAAGGTCCTCCCTATTGCTCCCTCCACTTATGACATAAATCCTCTTGGTTAATCTAACATTGCTCATCTTGTCCATACATCTACACCATATCAGCACATTTCATTCATCTTTCTCAACCAATTAACAACACTCTTTCCCTTTCACAAGCAATTCAGGTGAAATCCTATCTACTTCAGCTGATTTACCCCACTTCATCTTATGCAAAGCTTTCACCAACTCTTTTCACCAAATCACTTGCCAAGACTTGCTTGCATCACACACCTCTATATATGCCTGTTCACCACTTTCCACATTAGTGAGGAAGCACAATGGACAGGTAAAGAAGTGGCACTTATTCACTCACTTCCACTTTCTAGCTGTTGCATATAATGCACTGAAACCAGATCTCCCTAGTTCATAGCCAAGCCCAAATGCCTTTCTGCAATTTCCTCTGACCACTTCATATGCAATGGTTTAGCCCACTGGCCCTTGTGTATTACATCACCATGATTCACTCTATCCCATGCATGCATCACACACTCCTGGATGTTTGGTCTCCACTAACTCATAGCCTCTTTCAATCTATCCTTCCAACTCCTTCTCGGTCTCCCTTGCTCCCTCCACTTCTGACATGCACATCCACTTTGTCACTCTCTTCATATATCCAAACTGTTTCAGAAAGTCCTGTTCAGCTCTCTCAGCCATACTTCACTTACTACCACATCCCCTTCTTTTACTCCCATTCCTTATGTGATCAACACTCCAGGTACAACTTATTGTATTCAGGCATTTCATTTCCAACACATCCAATGTCTTCTGTTCTTTTGCATTTATGGCCCATGAGAGAATCCATAAAACACCATGGGAACAACTACCCCTTCAAATATACCCACCTTTGCTTTAAAAAAAAAAAAAAAAAAAAAAAAAAAAAAAAATCCTATACATTCCTCAACACACTCAGGGCCTTAGCCCACTCTCCTATCCAGACCCATTTCAGTCTCCACTGCTACGTCCACTCCAAAGTATTCCACTTCCTTCAGGTCCTTTCCATTCAGACTTACTCTGAAACTATCATGTCTTATCTCTCTCCTGGATCCCACTAACTTACTTTTGTTCACATTCACTCAACTTTCTCTCTTTTAACACACACTCCTAAATCTATCACCAGCTTCTGGAGTATATTTCACGAGTGTGACGTTGGCTTGCCCTCACTCTAAGAACCTTGCATTCACCCTCCCTCACCACCCTGTTCATGAACAGATTAAAGCATGGTAATGTCACATATCTTCAATGATGTCCCACCTTCACAGAAAACCACTCATCCTCCTCCCTTCTAACTCGTACATTTGTCTTGCTTTAATATATAATTTGAGAGAGATGGAGAGATATATATTTGCAGTTATTAAATTTTCAGTAGCATTCATAATGCTCTATCCAACCATGATTCATTGTTAATGGCAAGCGTACTCTAATACATTCTCTTTCGATACACAACAACTTTTAAAACTTTATAAATTATCTGCATCTGAAAAAAATCCCTTAAAACTTTATCAATGATCTGCATCTGAAGATCCCTAGCTCCTGTAATAGACCCACAAGGCTGATTTTCAAGCATGCCATATCACACAAAATTCTGTATCTAAAAAATAATATACAATTTACAAAATTCTAAATTATCTAAAACCAAAATTCTGTACACTAGAGAACCCATAACACCCCAAGTAACCACTTTTCAAAAGAATATGACAGCACTTTTGAAGTCTGGCAAGAGCATAATTTCTCAAAAAATTACAGAACAACATACTCGAGCTAAGATATCAGCACTAATGGCCTCGTGTTTTTTTATTGTAGCTTCCACTTGTGCCAAGTTGCTACCATAGCGCGGATCACTCAGAACTTGAATCATTTCCTCAAGATACCCCTTACGAAGAACACTCTGGAGAAAAATGGTTAAAAAATTAATGATGAAAACAGAGGAAATGATTTCACACAGCAGGGTTGGTAAACCTATGACAATGTTTTGCTGATATTACAGTTGTTTACTACAAACATAATATTCTCTTCAAATATGAGCAAAAACTATATTTTAATAACAATCACCTAATGCGGATTTACAGTGATAAATACCAAGTAGGTTGGAATAACAAAATTTTAGTAAAAACTATTGCAATGGCAAGGATAAGCCAAAAAATATACAAAACACATTGTATCAATGAAAATCTCTTCTTAATGTTTCCTGCAACCAGGACTATAATCTTTGCTTATCCACCACACTGCTGGCTGAATGATGATTTCACAGGAATATGAGTGTGACAACATCAAAATATTCTGTCTGATAATAGGTATTAAAAATAAAAGCAAACCAGCCAGAAAAGCTAGTTATTTATGATCACATCAGACATTTTCTTAAAAAAAAAATCTTCATCACAATTAACAAACTGATTTTCTTTAGCATGAAAAGGATAACACCGAGATGCCAGAAAAAAATTAGCAGAATACTAAAAGGTCTTTACCCATACAAGACTCATGGTCCTTATGAAATGTCACCATCTGTGACTAAGATATGTACAAATATACCATACCAAACTCTTGAAATACTATTCAAGATGTTGTTGGTGAAAGGCAAAATACTAAGGGAGTGGAAATAGGTTATGTCGTACATGCACCAAAAACCTTGGGTGTGTTACTGCCTGGTATCCATTCACATCCTGTAATTACTAATCAGACTAATAAAATTTCACCATGCCAGTTTCAATTAAATAATAACTAGAAGAATTTTGATAATTCACTATTAAAAATGGTGTCTAAAAGAAAACTCCTTAAACAGTATAGAGAAGAAATAGTAAGATAATGATACTTAAAGAAATATCAACCTACTACACTGGAAAAACATTCACTATATCTTCATTCTTAAGGGACACTTCAATAAATGTACATTAATTACACTGCTGCACCTTTTTATCAAACTTATAGGCAAGTTGTTCAAGTCTCTCCTGCCTCAGTAGTTCATCCCTCAAGGCCACTTCCCGGCGATGCTCTGCCTTTTCCAAGTTGTTCCATTCACGCTCAATGTCATGGATCAATTGCCCATCTTTAGGTATATATGCAGGCTGATTTAGCGCTTTAAGGCTAGCATTAATTGAGAAGAAGAGAGCCTCTATCTCACTTCTTTCTTTGTATCTGAAAAAAAAAATCATTAACAGTCTCATATCTTATGTGCAATGCCTTTACTAAAAATTAATGCAACTGTCAATTCTAACTAGCTTTATTGTAATAATGAAGACTTGTCCCTCTCCACCCTCATCAGAGGATTAAGTAATGAATCCCTTATAAAGTTTCTTAAGAACTCTTCCAGTTTTTTCTAAGAAAGCTACACAACAGAAAACTGTCTGACCTTCACAATACTCCATTGACTTTTAGTATAGGAGGTAAGAAGTCAAATGCCCCAGTGTCAAACACACTTTTAAACCCAGAAAGTACACAGTAAGATATAACTGTACAATACAACAGACTGCAATTCCCCTATCAACCCAATAGTATGCATTTTCGGAACATATCTTCCAAGCCATTGGTCAAAATGATACATAAAGTCTTTCAAAAATACAATATTATTTAAACTGAGAGAACATGGCATGTGTGCAAAGGGGAAAAGGGTAAGATGAGTGATTCCAGGTGAAGGTGGGATTGTGGCAGGGTGTTATGATGTCACCATGGTTGTTTAATTTGTTTATGGATGGAGTGGTAAGGAAGGTGAATGCAAGGGTTTTGGACTGCAGAGCAGGTCTGTAGTCTGTCTGAGATGGAAGGGCCTGGTAGGCGAGTCTGTTGTTGCTTACTGATGACACAGTGCTGGTGGTAGATTCAAGTGAAAAACTGCAGATGTTGCTGACTGAGTTTTGGGGTGTGTGAAAGGGGGAAGTTGAGAGTAAATGCCAGTAAAAGCAAGATTATAAGGTTCAGCAGAGGAGAGATTGAATGATTGGAGTATGGGTTTGAATGGAGAGAACCTGGAGGTAGTATCTGGTAGGCAGTCACTGGTCAGGGAGGTATATTACCTGTACTACCCCCATGGGTATTGGGTGGGTTAGTGATGGCTGCATAGCAAACAAGCACTTCAATGGTTGTCAAGCTGCATACCTCTGACCCAATTAGCCATCTTTTCTTTCTACCTCACTCACATGTGAACTTCTGGCATTAAATTACAGTATATTCTTTTATGGAATAATAACTATCTAAATTTATAACAAAAAATCATAAACAAAGCTTCAACTAACTTGGGTGGTTTCTCCTCTGTTCTATATTTCTTGAAATGAAGTAATAATTTTTGAATCCCATCTAGAGAGTTAGGAAACTTTCGGCTGTCAAGCTCAATGATTTTTTTTATGATCCACTCAAGGAGAGTTGTGGTGATCCTCTCGTATTTAGATTTGCAGTCATCTACATCTTTCATCTGATGCATTATCTGCAAAAAAACGTGTTTGGCAAAAGTTTACAAGACATGCTACAGATTTCCAAGCGGGTACTAAGAGTTAAATTCACTGTTTATTAATTCAAAACACAATTTCTCTTCTAAAACACAAAAAACAAATTTTTATAATGATTTCATTTCTCACAAACCTGAATTCAGCACAAGGAAAATCAGAGTAAAACCATTTACCAAACAACTTAGTTTATCAATTAAAATCTTTCATATAACTACAATATACATTAAAATTCTATATAAAAAACACAATCTCACGACCCCTTTAAAGGATTTCTGCTTCTTCCAAACTGCACAACAATCAGAAACAAGAAAGTGACGGACTCCTTTGGAGCAAGAATTTTCTTAATAAAGCAGTAATTATTTTCGTCAAGTGACAACAACAGAGCACTGGTGATGGTGACTTTTCACTTATGATGTAACAAGAAGCAGGCAGAGTTTGTTAACATAATATATATATATATTAGACCTTTATTATACTTGATTGCTGTTTCCCACGACAGTGAGGTAGCGCCAGGAAACACACGAAGAAAGACCCATCCCTCCACGTACACACATATATAAATACATGCACATATATGTACAGCACATATCTATACATAACATACAAATATATATTATCCCTGAGGAGAGGGGAGAAAGAATACTTCCTACGTATTCCCTGCGTGTCGTAAAAGGCGACTAAAAGGGGAGGGAGAGGGGGGCTGGAAATCCTCCCCTCCAGTTTCT